>SJYW01052963.1:187505-260183 GCA_006410735.1 Raphicerus campestris | reverse complement strand
GCTTCATTTCTTATATGATAGTATACATGTTTCAGTGCCATTCTCCCAAATCATCCCACCCTCTTCCTCTCCCTCAGAGGCCAAAAGTCCATTCTATATCTCTGTGTCTCTTTTGTTGTCTCGCATACAGGGTCATTGTTACTATCTTTCTAAATTCCATATATATGTGTCAATATACTGTATTGGTGTTTTTCTTTCTGGCTTACTTCACTCTGTATAATCAGCTCCAGTTTCATCCATCTCATTAGAACTGAGTCAAATTTATTCTTTTTAAGGGCTGAGTAATACTCCATTGTGTATATGTACCACAGCTTTCTTATCCATTCATCTGCTGATGGACATCTAGGTTGTTTCCATGTCCTGGCAATTATAAACAATGCTGCAATGAACATTGGGGTACATGTGTCTCTTTCAATTCTGGTTTCCTCGGTGTGTATGCCCGGCAGTGGGATTGCTGGGTCATAAAGCAGTTCTACTTGCAATTTTTAAAGGAATCTCCACACTGTTGTCCATAGTGGCTGTACTAGTTTGCATTCCCACCAACAGTGTAAGAGGGTTCCCTTTTCTCCACATCCTCTCCAGCAAGTTTAGACAGGTTGATTCATTTAACTACCCAGCAGGATATGATTACTTTTTCTAAAGTTAAATTCCAAAGAAGAAAATCTAACAACTTCATTCACATACATAAGCACACACTATATAAATAAATGTATATATGCATATACACACACACACACACACAATGTGGTTGTGACGTCTCAACAAGGCAAGAAATGTTTTCTTAAATGGAAATTGATTGGGTTTTAATTAATATATAAAAGCATGCCTTACTTTGGTCTTTTTTTCCTTTGCATCAACTATGATGTATTAAATAAATATCCTTTTTTGTTTCAATGAGCTACTGATATATTTAATACATGAAAATAAATACATGACTATTACACTTTTTAAACATCCATTCACATATCATTCAGATCCTTGTGTTCCCCACTGGTCGACACATGGTGCCTGGGAAAATTCCTGAGGCCTTCAGACTCAGCTGGAAATGTATCCTGAGCAGGAGCTTGGCTTGAAGGGAGGGAGGAGGAACCCTCCGGGTTGGCGATCATACCATTGGAGGCGAGACAGTGTTGATGGAGGAGGTGGGGGGACCCTTCTGGGGGACTCCCTCTGGGCACTGATATACCATGTGGCTCTGACAGGACTGGCAATGGGGATGTGGAGGGATGATCCTCCAGTCCTTGTCAGTGAGAAAAGTGGGGAGCAACCAGAGATGGTCAGAGGGGGGCACTGCCCACCCTCGCTCTCTGTCCTCAGCAGTGCTTCATAAACGCCTGGTGGTCTCTCCCAAGGCCCGCCAACCAGCCCTATCCTCTGAAATTCTGCCCCTGGTTGTGACTCCATGGGCAAATGTACAGAAAGGACCAAGAAACTCATTTCCAAGGGGGCTTTGCTTTCTGGGTGGCTCTGCCTTGTGGGGGTGGGGGGCATAGCTGGCACGGAAACACTGACTGAAGGATCGCTGGGGTTTACCAGGGGTCTCTGGAAGGTGACCCCTGAAGGGGCAGGCCCGGGATCTAGAGGCTCATTTGTGCAGTGTGTACTGGTGGATGGTAACCTGTGCCAGGGACGTTAAAATGGGTGAGGAGTGGGAATGCTCCTGCCTCAGAGGGCGTGGGGTGTCTAACCCATTCACAGACAGCCTCCAGGAGCTGGCCACCACCTTGCACTCTGTCTTTGAGGGACCGGCTGGATGAACGGCTCGCACTGGAGTCTCCTTGGGTTGGGGTGAATGGCTGCCCCTAGGGATAGCTGGGGTTGTCCAGAAGAGGGCATGGAGCTTTGCAGCATCTCCCCTCACCATCCACTTGGCCTCCCAGCCAGTGCTCTCAGGTCAGGAGCCAAAGAGAGACTCATTGCAGTAAGAAGGGGTCTGCCTGATCAGTCTGTTTTTTTTCTTCCTTGGTGTGAGGGTTGGGGTGCTGCCACTGGAGGAGGTGTGCTCATAGCTCCCCTTGGCCCCTGATGCCTGTGACACCCCTGTCTCCACTCCTCTGGTTCTGTTGGCCTTCTTCTTCCAGGGTGTGTCAAAGTCTAGTGGTATGGGCCAGATAGATGCCTGCAGGGCTGCCAAACAAAGTCTCCTCCACATGTGACGGCCTAACCTTGGTCTGGTAGCTGCCCCCGCAGTAGTGCTGAATGTGGAGGGTCTGCATCTGGCTGATGGCCAGCTCCACCGGGGTCTTCATGCCACCCACGGTCCTGAGTGACAGCAGGGGTGCTCTGCCTGCCAGGTTCTGCCTAAAGGGCTCCCTCCTGCAAAGAGATTTACAAGCATGGTCTCATTTCATCCTCTCAACAGTCCTGTGAGGTAGCTTCCATTATGTCCATTCTACAGATGATAAAATTGAGGCTTCAAAGGGTGAAATCACAAGTGTCAGTCACACCTGAGCATCTTGGCTTGCTGACGTCAGTTGCAACCCTCAGTGTACCCTGCTCCCAGGCCTGGACTCCTTTGCAGGGGCGCTTGGGCACCGGTGGTGCACACTGTACATCCATATCAGCAGCTATGAACTCGAGGAGCCTGTGACTCCTGGAAGTTCAGGCCACCCTGAGCCCCAGCTCCGTGAGAACCAATTCAGCACCAGTATCTGGGCCCTGGTTACCTAAATAGATATTTCTATAACTTTGTTCTTACTGAACCTTTATTTTTCAACGATTGGACCCTCCAGATTCTAATGGAAATTATGAAGTTATTAATATGTTGAGAGTGTGCAGGTGTATTTTATTTTAGATGTTGGTTTGTAGCTGCTACAGTTAGGAAACCTCTTTGTCTTTCTTTCTTTTTTTTAGGTCTCATGGGAACTCCATTTCAATGCTGAATATGTAGGTAGAGTTATAAATTATATGTGTTGTAGATATGCTAATAACAAGTCAGTATTTTCTTATGGCCTTTCCAAGAAATTATTCTGGAGAAGAGGCAGCAGTCTGTCTTGTTGTTTTTGAGCTCACAGAGAGTGACTGATATTCAGGAAAAAATGAAAATGTTTAATTTTTATATTTCTACCTCAGTTTGAATGCAGATGAAAGTTGCATTTTTATTTATGGCTTGAAGGATAGCAAGGCCTGATAAGAAATCATAAAGAAAGATGGAAACCTCAATAGCAAATTTCATGCTGAAAATCTCATCATTTGTCACATATCAGCGACTTAAAAAAAAAGAGAGGAACCTTGAATTTGTGCCACACTCTAAACTTTAAACATAGCTGAAATTGCACTGTGTCGTAGGCCATTCAAAGAGCATATGCAAAGGCCTGTGTTCTTCTCTGATTGAGCCATTGTCCTGTGTACACCCTGGAAACCTAGATTCATTCTGTGGGAGAGTTAACTTTCCAAATAGCGTCCCTCTTTTTTCCTGACACATTGCAGTCTTAAAAGTGCCAGTGTTGTCACAATCTTTATAAGACATAGACGAGGAGAGACTTTGATCAGAAAGACTGTTGCAGTAGGGAGATTGCTCTTATCTTAGAAATCTGCAAGCATGTCAAAAATCATATAGAAAAAGGTATGAAAAAGGTACCTGTTGCAAAGATTTTTCCCTCATACCCTGTGCCTCTGGCCATATGAAGATCCATGCTTTGCACAGAAAGACAAGAGGTCAAAAAGACAGCTAAGGATATTGAATTAGTGCATTTGGTAGTGTGGAGGTGAGAGGGCAAGAGGCCTCAAGATTTCTCATGGTCACCTAATTGCATTAATACCCTATAAAATTAACTCAATTTTGAGGAGCCACACTTCATGAAGTAAGGACCTTTATACTATGCATTTCATTTTAATTGAGAGACAGTGTCTAAAATAGACATTGGAATCAGATGACTCAAGGTTTTTATCTCAGTCCTATCTTTTATTAGCTGGGAGATATTGAACAAATGGTCCAGTGTCTTTGAACACTGCCTTCTTTGATTTATAAATCAGGAATGGTTATCAAACGATCCTAATGATATGGTGCAAGTCAATATAAACATGGAACTTGTGTAAAAATGTTAGATATAATTAATAATGAGTAGTTTCCAATCTTTTTTAGAAGCATCAGTTACTTGCAAGTTAATTAAAAACCAATTAGCTATAATATGTTAGTGGAAAAAAAAGTGAACAGGGAGTGGCAAAGCAGACTTCTAAAAGATTGGGACAATTATGTACATAGCCTGAATTTATTGATTTAATGCTAATTATTTTTAGCTTGAGTGAGTCTGTCAGACATATAATGGTTGTATTAATATATCTTTGCTAGTTGGATTGGCTTAATTTTCCATGTAATTTTCAAAGCAGCATTGAACAGACAATAGCTATCATATGGGTTATTAGAGAACACTGCAGTTACTTTACACTAAAGAGTTGTCATTTTGGGCAATGATTTTAGAGAGAAGTGTAGCAATAAAGCACTGTTAGATTTATATTTATCCATTCCATTGGAAGAGCTTCAAAAGAAAAGAAAATATACATCAACAACTCTAATGAAGTCAGTTTTATTTCAGTGATTGACACATAAAACTTTCATTCTTAAAAGAGAATGATATAGGACTTATCCCACTGAAGAAGACTGTTGAAACTCCGTTGGTTATAAATGGAAGATCCATTCATTATCTATAAGACCCAAATATTTTTGACCAGTATTCACAGGAACTAGTAATCAAAATTCATTACTCAAATGTGTGAATTCTTAATACAACCTCTGGAAATCCCTGGGTTTCAGGGAAGCATTTGTGAATCAGGAGAAATAAGGAGAAGTTCAAGAGAACTATTTCTGTGACTATTTATAATGGGAATTTTTAAAGAAGCCCACAGAAGTCTACAGTTCATCATGAGACACCAAGGAAGAGCACCCAGGAAATTACTCTGATGACCTCCAAGATGCTGTGTTTTCCTTTCTGCAGTTCCCACTTATGTGCAATGGCATGTGGCTGGATGCTGTTGGAGGAGGCAAAAGGAACATTCCTTAAGCTCACAATCACAGAGTGCTAGAAATCTAAGGGCTTTTGACATCATTTGGTTTAAACTTCTCTTTTGGTGGAGGAGGTGAATGAGGTTGAAGTTGTTTGAATTCCACAAATACTTATTGCCCCAAGGAAACAGATGAGGGTAATTAACAATTATTGTGTACTTTGTATTTTTTCAGTATATGCTATACCATAAAGCTATATTTAGATATTATATCTATTTCACATATGAGAACATTGATGTTCAATAAGGGTAAGAAATTTTCATAAAGTTCACCAGCTAATAATTTTTGGGATTTGAACCCAGAATGACCTCACCTTTGAATTATGGGAGAGTGTCTTCTCAGGACCAGAATTCATTGCGATGAAGAAATCCACTTTGACTTTAAAGTATTGATTTCTTTTTCTTTTTATACTATGATTTGCTGTGAAAGCATTGAATCTGAGTAGATAAAATGGAAGATATAATCCAAGAAGGGAGACAGGAAGAAAAAAAATTCTATGATGCTGAAGTAATATCAGTGCTAGGATGAAGTAATTGGTAAGTGGATGAATGTAATAAAGCAGAGCAAGGAAAGTAAATTCACTACTTTGGGAGCTATGTAAAGACCTGAGAGCCTAGAAAATTAAGCTATACCTTTACTGGAAGATTAAGAAAACCTGGAATATGCAAAATTCTAAAGATGTGAAAAGCATGTAGAACTATACCTCAAGAGTTACTGATGGGTAGTATCTTTCAGCTGTTCAGTTCAGTCTCTCAGTTGTGTCCAACTCTGTGACCCCATGAACCACATCACACAAGGCCTCCCTGTCCATCACCAGCTCCCGGAGTTCACCCAAACCCATGTCCATTGAGTCGGTGATGCCATCCAGCCATCTCATCCTCTGTCGTCCCCTTCTCGTCCTGCCCTCAATCTTTCCCAGCATCAGAGTCTTTTCAAATGAGTCAGCTCTCTGCATCAGGTGGCCAAAGTACTGGAGTTTCAGCTTCAGCATCAGTCCTTCCAATGAATACCCAGGCCTGATCTCCTTTAGGATGGACTGGTTGTATCTCCTTGCAGTCCAAGGGACTCTCAAGAGTCTTCTCCAACATCATTGTTCAAAAGCATCAATTGTTCAGCGCTTCATCATTCTTTCAGGTGAGGCCTCCAGAAAAGAGTTAATTGACACATCTACCCAAGTTGTGAACTGTTTCATGGAGATATAAATCTTAGATTCATTGGAACCACTAATTGTTAACTCCAGCTGAGTTTGAAGGAACAAAATAAAACATTTGTTTCTAAAACTGTGTTGCAAAGGAAACTTCAGTAAGAAGGGAAGAAAGACTGTGCTAAAATAAGCTTAGGCAATACCACAAACCAATTTTTTGCTGTTGGACAGTTTCAGGAAAGAAACCTGATAGACTTTGTTTAGCCCAGAATTTTCCAAAGAGTTTTGACTATGGAACACTTTTTTTGGATGTGTATTACTGTAAGAACAAAGTATATCAACATGCAGTTCTTGAATACCTAGTGATATTTTTTGGCCCATCAACTTATTTGAAAAGAGAAAAAATTAAAGACCAAAAATCCTGAAATAAAATACTAGTAAACAGAATCCAACAGCACATTAAAAGAATCATACACCATGATCAACTGGAGTTTATCACAGGGATGCAAGTATTCTTCAATATACACAAATCAATCAATGTGATATACCATTTAAACAAATTGAAAGATACAGATTATATGATAATTTTGATGCAAAGAAAGCTTTTGACAAAAGTTAATACCTATTTATGATAAAAAAAAAACTCTCTAGAAAATGGTCATAGAAGGAACACACCTCAACATAATAAAGGCCATACATATATCGTAAGCCACAGTAAACATTAGTCTCAATGGTGAAAAGCTGAAAGCATATCCTCTCAGATCAGGAATAACAAAGGTGCCACTCTTGCCATTATTATTCAGTATAGTTTTGGAAGTCCTAGCGACAGCAATCCGAGAAGAAAAAGAAACAAAAGGAATCCAGAGAAGAAAAAAGAAGTAAAACTCTCACTGTTTGCAGAGGACATGATACTATACATAGAAAGCCCTAAAGATGCCACTGGAAAATTACAAGAGCTAATCAGTGAATTTAGTAAGGTTGCAGGATACAGAATCAATATACAGAAATCCCTGGCATTCCTATACAGTAACAAGAATGATCATAAAGAGAAATTAGGAAAATAATTCCATTCAGCATTGTAACAGAAAAAATAAAATACCCAAGAATAAACCTACCTAAGGAGACAAAAGACCTAAATACAGAAAACCATAAGACAGTGGTGAAAGAAAGATGACACAACAAACGTAGAGATATGTCATGTTCTTGGATTGGAAGAATCAATATTTTGAAAATGACGAATGACAGTACTACCCCAAACAACCTAGAAATTCAAAGCAATCTGTATAAAATTACCAATGGCATTTTCCACAGAACTCAATCAAACAAACAAAAAAATCACAATTGGTATGAAAACACAGAAAGCTCCAAATAGCCAAAGCAATCTTGAGAAAGAAAAACGGAGCTGGAAGACTTCAGACTATATTACAAAGCTACAATTATCAAGACAATATGGTACTGGCACAAAAACAGAAATATATAAAAATGGAACAATATAGAATTCCGAGAGATAAACACATGAACCTATGGGGACCTTATCTTTGACAGATTAGACAAGAATTTTATGTTCTTGGTGAATGGAGAAAAGATAGTCTCTTCAATAAGTGGTGCTGGGAAAACTGGATGCTATGTGTAAAAAAATGAAATTTAAACACTTCCTAACACTAAACACAAAAATAAACTCAGAATGGATGAAAGACCTAAATGTAAGGCCAGAAACTATAAAACTCTTAGGTGAAAATGTAGGAAAACGCTTTTTGACATTAATCACAGCAATGTCCTTTTTTACCCACCTCCTAGAGTAATGGAAATAAAAATAAAGAAGTGGGACCTAATCAAACTTAAAAACTTTTGTACAGAAGACTATAAGCAAAATGAAAAGATAACCCTTAGGATGGGAGAAATAATTGTAAATGGAACAACTGACAAAGGATTAGTCTTCAAAATATATAAGCAACTTAAGCAGCTAAATATCAGAAAAGCAACTCAATCAAAAGTGGAAGGAAAACCTAAACAGACATTTCTTCAAAGAAGATATTTAGATGGCCAACAACCACATGACTCATTATTAGAGAAATTCAAACCAAAACTACAATGAGGTATCACCTCACATGAATCAGAATGGCCATAATAAAAAAAATCTATAAGTAATTAATGCTGGAGAGATTGTGGAGAAAAGGGAACCCTCTTGCACTGTTCGTAGAAATGTAAATTGATGCAGCCAGTATGGAGAACAGTGTAGAGATTCCTTAAAAACTAGGAATAAAACTACCGTATGACCCAGAAATCCCACTACTAAGCATATACCTTGAGGAAATCATAACTGAAAAGGCACAAGTACCCTAATGTTCATAGGATCACTAAAAACTAGGACATGGAAGCAACCTCGATGTCTGTTGACAGATGAGTGGATAAAGATGTGGTGTGTAGATACAATGGAATATCACTTAGCAATAAAAAGGAACACTTTTGAGTCAGTTCTAGTGAGGTAAATGAATTTAGGGAAGAAACACAAGCTGGAATCAACACTGCCAGGAGAAATATCAATAACCTCAGATATGCAGATGACACCACCCTTATGGCAGAAAGCGAAGAGGAATTAAGCCTCTTGATGAAAGTGAAAGAAGAAAGCGAAAAAGTTGACTTAAAGCTCAACATTCAGAAAACGAAGATCATGGCATTCAGTCCCATCACTTCATGGGAAATAGATGGGGAAACAGTGGAAACAGTGTCAGACTTTATTTTGGGGGGCTCCAAAATCACTGCAGATGGTGACTGCAGCCATGAAATTAAGACACTTACTCCTTGGAAGAAAAGTTATGACCAACCTGGACAGCATATTCAAAAGCAGAGACATAACTTTGCTGACTGAAGTCCGTCTAGTCAAGGTTATGGTTTTTCCTGTGGTCATGTTTGGATGTGAGAGTTGGACTGTGAAGAAAGCTGAACACCGACGAATTGGTGCTTTTGAGCTGTGGTGTTGGAGAAGACTCTTGAGAGTCCCTTGGACTGCAAGGAGATCCAACCAGTCCATTCTGAAGGAGATCAGCCCTGGGATTTCTTTGGAAGGAATGATGCTAAAGCTGAAACTCCAGTACTTTGACCACCTCATGTGAAGAGTTGACTCATTGGAAAAGACCCTGATGCTGAGAGGGATTGGGGGCAGGAGGAGAAGGGAACATCCGAGGATAAGATGGCTTGATGGCATCACGGACTTGATGGACGCAAGTCTGAGTGAACTCCGGGAGATGGTGATGGACAGGAAGGCCTGGCATGCTGTGATTCATGGGGTTGCAAAGAGTTGGACACAACTGAGCGACTGAACAGAACTGAACTGATACAGAATGAGGGCTTTCCTGGTTGCTTAGCTGGTAAAGAATCTGCCTGAAATCCAGAAATGCCAGTTTGATCCCTGGGTCAGCAAGATCCCCTGGAAAAGGGATAGGGGGCTTCCCTAGTGGTGCCGAGATTAAAGCATCTGCCTGCAATATGGGAGAAGTGGGTTCAATCCCTGGGTTGGAAAGATCCTCTGGAGGAAGGCATGGCAACCCACTCCAGTATTTTTGCCTGGAGAATCCCCATGGACAGAGGAGTCTGGTGGGCTACAGTCCATGGGGTCACAAACAGCCAGACAGGACTGAGTGACTAAACACAGCACAGCATATAGAGTGAAGTAAGAAAGAGAAAAACAGATTTCATATATTAACATATTAAACATATGTATATAGTATGGAATCTAGAAAAATGATACTGATGAAACTATTTGCAGGGCAGGAATAGAGATGCAGACATAGAGAACAGACTTTGGACATAGTAACAAAAGAGTGGGATGAACTGAGAGTAGCACTGAAACATATACGTTACCACATGTAAAACAGACAGCTAATGGAAAGTTTCTGTATAATACAGGAAGCTCCACCCAGTGCTCTGACAACTCAGAGGGATGGAGTGGGGGTAGTGGTGGAGAAATTTAAGAGGAATGGGATATATAATTTATACTTATGGCTGATTCACATTGTTGTATGGCAGAATCCAGCACAATAATGTAAAATAATTATCCTCCAATTAAAAATAAATTTTAAAAGGCACAATTTTGTTTATATGTATTTCACTATTTTTGAATAGAAGGTTAATTATTAGATTTTCAGAAATTTCAGTATTTTTTTTAACAGCCTCATAATGTGCTACATGCACATAAATTGATCAGTTCATCTTGGGCTTAAGTATTTGTACATCATTTACTTATTACTTACAGTTGAGTTCAGGTTTTATTTTTACAGTTGTGCATTTGAGCTCCAATTCATGAAAATTGATTAAAATGTTTTACAAAAGCATAAAAGCCATAATAAAATCATAAGTAAATATATTCTCTCAAAATCATGTGGTTATAGAAATATATGTATATGTTTTCAAAAAATTAATTAAATGCAATAACTTCACATATACAGCCAAAAGAAGAAATTTCAGATAACAGATATAGGTTTGGCTGAAATGTTCTTCCATGTTTTTTCCATAAAGTGAGACAGAAAAACCTGAACAAACTTTTTGGTCAACCAAATACAATGAACATTTAGATAGATATGTGGGAATGTGATTTTATAGGATCTGCAACATACTTATTTCTATGATTCTATCAAATATTGACAAGATGCCAAGTTATTATGATCGTGTCTTCAAAGTGTTTGTAAATCAGTCAAACTAGATTTTTCTAGGACAAGAATAAAACTAAAATTATGTTTATTCAGAAAACTGCTGAGGTCTCCAAGGTGGCAGAGCACAATGATCACAATTTTGGAGGCAAGAAAAGGAAGCAAAGGAAACTGATGAAACTGGAAACCTGAAACTCCAAGTTTGGAGGAGCTTAAAAAAGTTTACACAAGAAATTATTAACTCGTTATTCAGTTGAAGGAGATAGTAAATTTACTGTGCAATACTTTAATTGAAGTGTGGCTGTTTTACAATATTGTGCTAGTTCCAGACGTGTAATGTAGTGATTCAGTATTTTGCAGATTGTTTTCCTATTACAGATTATTACAGGATAATGGACATAATACCCTCTGTAGAAATAAGTATGTTGCAGTGAAGCCTTGTTGCTTCTCAGTTTCATATATAATAGTTTGTTAATTCCATACCCCTAATTTGTCCCTCCTCCCTTTCCCCTTTTGGTAACCACACGTTTTTTTGTTTTTGTTTTTTTTTTCCTATGAGTCTGTTTCTGTTGTGTGTTTACATTCATTGTATTATTTTCTAGATTCTACATTTATATGTGGAATATGAGATCATATGATAGTATTTGTCTTACTCTGTCTGACATTTTACCAAGCATAATATCCTCTAGGTCCATTCACATTGCTGGAAATGACAGTATTTCATTCTTTTTTGAGGCTGAGTAATAACCCACTGTAACACATAGTGTATGTATGTGTGTGCTTGTGTGTGTGTGTGTGTATACGTATATATCATTTCTTTTTAATCCAGTCATATGTTGATGAGCACTTGGTTGCTTCCATGTCTTGGCTATTGTAAATAGTGTTGCTATGAATATTAGGTTGGGTGTACATTTTTGAATTAATTTCTTTTCTGGATATATACCCAGGAGTGGAACTGCTGGATCATATGGTAGGCCACTTTTTAAATTTTAATGAACCTATACTGTGAGATTTTGTTGTTGTTGTTGATACTGTATTCCTCTCCTTATCTAAAAAAAAATGCCTGAGTCCTAATATTGGGGGTAAGATTATAAACCAGTATAAGCTGGATTTAGAAAATGCAGAGAAACCAGAGATCAAATTGCCAACATCTGTTGGATCATACAAAAAGCAAGAAAGTTCCAGAAAAACATACTTCTGCTTTATTGACTAAGCCAAAGCCTTTGACTATGTGGCTTTCAACAAACTATGGAAGATTCTCCAACAGATGGGAATACCAGACTACCTTATCTGCCTCCTAAGAAATCTGTATGCAGGTCAAAGAAGCAACAGTTAGAACCAGACATGGAATAATGGACTGGTTCCAAATTGGGAAAGGAGTACATCAAGGCTGTATATTGTCACCTGCCTATTTAACTTATATGCAGAGTATATCATGTGAAATGCCAGTCTGGTTGAAGCACAAACTGGAATCAAGATTGCTGGGAGAAATATCAATAACCTCAGATAAGCAGATGACACCACTCTTATGGCAGAAAGCAAAGAAGAACTAAAGAACCTCTCAATGAAAGTGAAAGAAGAGAGTGAAAAACTGACTTAAAATTCAACATTCAAAAAATGAAGACCATGGCATTCAGTCCCATCATTTAATGGCAAGTAGATGGGGTAACAATGGAAAAGGGACAGACTATTTTCTTGGCCTCCAAGGTCACTGCAGAAGGTGACTGCAGCCATGAAATTAAAAGATGCTAGCTCCTTGGAAGAAAAGCTATGACCAACCTAGAAATCTTATTAAAGAGCAGAGACATTACTTTGCCAACAAAGGTCTGTCTAGTCAAAGCTATGGTTTTTCCAGTAGTCATGTGTAGATGTGAAAGTTGGACTATAAAGAAAGCTGAGTGCAGAAGACTCGATGCTTTTGAACTGTGTTGGTAGAGAAGACCCTTGAGAGTCCCTTGGACTGCAAGGAGTTCCAACCAGTCAATCCTGGAGGAAATCAACTCTGACTATTCATTCATTGAATATTCACAGTCCTTCCAATGAATGTTCAGCTGAAGCTGAAGCTCCAATACTTTGGCCACGTGATGCGAAGAACTGACTCATTGGAAAAGACCCTGATGCTGGGAAAGATTGAAGGCAGGAGGACAAGGGGATGACAGAGGATGAGACGGTCGGATGGCATCACCTACTCGATGGACGTCAGTTTGAGCAAGCTCTGTGAATTGGTGATGAACAGGGAAGCCTGGTGTTCTGCAGTCCATGGGATCACAAAGAGTCAGACACGACTATGCAACTGAAATGAACTGCATGGAGAATTCATGTTGAGAATGAAAATTTAAAATTTATAACTTTAAAATCATTTAACACTATTGATGTTACTTAATACAAGGGTATGTGATTTAGAAAGGTGCTTATTATCATGTTCTTACTAAACACAAAGCAATTTCAAGTGTTACCACTGATGTGCTGAACAAGGATACATCTTTAGTAAATGCACAGTGCGTTTTTGAGTGGAAAGTACTCAGTGACTGTTTTGGTCATCATTAAGTGTAATGTCACAGAAAGATTTTAAAAAATTATATTAATAAATGATTAAATATTTAAGCTATGCTGCAGAGTACTAAAAGTGTTCTGAGACTGGTATGGTAGAGTTGATCATTTGTATAGGAATTAATTGCATTCATGGTTAGATAGAAGATTGCCTTGAACACCACAGAACAAATAGCTTTATCCACAGTTAATGTCCAATTGGACACATTTTCTTTCTCTTCATTCAGTAATATTAAATAGTGAAAATTATGTATATGGTGACATGATTATCAGCATTCATATTTCTTTTCAGTGTGTTGGAGAAGAAATGGACAGCCTTTATAGGATTGGTTTTTCACTGGAGTATTCTGGGTGTCAATGGGAAACATATTCTCACTAGTTTTTGAAATGAAGATGATATAAATTATTTCTTCTTGATATTGATCACACTGATAATTTCAATTGCTTCTTCAAATGATGGATCTTAGTGATATATTTGAATCTTGAAACATAAACTTATTGCTTAAAAATGGAAATAGCATGCTTTTATTTTTTAAATTAATGTATATCAAGATTTAACATAAGACTAAATTATGGAATAAATGGCTGTTATTTTTTGGTATGTGGTGGTTTAGTTGTGTGTCCTGTGTTTGCCAATTCTGACAACCCTACCCCAAAGAGGAAAGGTGTTTGGATGCCAAGCAGCCCCCAAATGACAAATGTCCATTAAAATCAGTTAAATGTGAAGATTCTAGTAAGATCAATACACAAAACTAGAATAGAGTACAGCATACCTGCTGCTGTTGCTGCTGCTAAGTCGCTTCAGTCGTGTCCGACTCTGTGTGACCCCATAGATGGAAGCCCACCAGGCTTCCCCATCCCTGGAGGGGGGAGTGGGAACACTGGAGTGGGTTGCCATTTCCTACTCCAATGAATGAAAGTGAAAAGTGAAAGTGAAGTCGCTCAGTCGTGTCCGACTCCTAGCGACGTCATGGACTGCAGCCTACCAGGCTCCTCTGTCCATGGGGTTTTCCAGGCAAAAGTACCCGAGTTGGGTGCCATTGCCTTCTCCTAGTGCTATAATAAAAGTGTTTTAAAGATTTGTAAGGGACTATCTGAGATTTTTTTTTTTTTCTGACTAAAAGTTGGCTGGACGTCTGGCCAAAGTTGTAGATTGAGATGAATTTTGAGCTGGGTCTTAAAATGAGTACAAGTTTGCCAAGTAAGAAAACAGAGGGATAAGGATTCACCAGCAGAGAGAATGACAGGGATCAAGGTGCACAGTCATAAAGTGACAGCCATGAGTTTGTTAGGGTTTGCATGAAAAGTTTACATGTGTAAGTACTGAGTGGAGACAGGTCTGCACAGGGAGCTAGGGATAAAGTTGGGAAGGGTTTTATGTACTAGAAGAAACAGGGATCCTTTAGATATGTTTGAATCAGCTGAGCTTTGAAAGCTTGTTTTAACTATAGAACTACTATTCATGAATTTGATTATGGTTTTATATATTTTTAAATCAGGGGCAGGAGGAGAAGGAGATGACCAAGGATGAGATGGCTGGATGGCATCACTGACTGGATGGACGTGAGTCTGAGTGAACTCTGGGGGTTGGTGATGGACAGGGAGGCCTGGCGTGCTGCGATTCATGGGGTTGCAAAGAGTCAGACACGAATGAGCGACTGAACTGAACTGAACTGAAGACTCAAACAGAAAAAAAAAAAAAAAAACCAAAAAACAAACAAACCTTAATTTGCTCAGTTATTATTAAAAGTGTGCTTGTTGGGTGGGAAGAGACTCTTGGTGTCTTGGTGGGGATTTGAAAGCCAGGCACGAAAGCCAGGATGAATGGTAAACCTGGTTGTTAATTACAATGTTGGATATTGGAAACATGGTGAAAACTAGCAGGGTCTTTGGTGCAGTGCACTGAGATGGCAGTTAGGCTGGGTGAAAATGTATGTGAGACAAGAAAACCTCTGGGGTGACAAACCAATGAAGGTGCATTAGATGTGTTGCTACTTAATGAGGCTATGGATGAATATATAATGACTATGAATATATAAGACTTTCCTTTCAACAGCACATTTACCCATTTTCCCTAAGCAACAGAAATGAAAAGTTGAACCCTTGAAATTANTGAAGGTGCATTAGATGTGTTGCTACTTAATGAGGCTATGGATGAATATATAATGACTATGAATATATAAGACTTTCCTTTCAACAGCACATTTACCCATTTTCCCTAAGCAACAGAAATGAAAAGTTGGACCCTTGAAATTAAATTATAGGTTTTATTCAGGAAGAAAATATGTTGTAGAAAAAGGCATAGTAACTTTTACTACCTTGAGATTTTTTTTTTATTCTAAGTACAGACTTCTCTGGACTTTGGTAAATATTTGTCTGGAGTTTTTTCAGGGGAAATCATGAGGAGATTTTTGAATAGCTCCGCATGACGGGATAGATTCACTTGTTACTAAGTTGGCTTGTAGTTTGAAGACTTTAATCAAATAGAAGTGTAATGTCAAATATGTTTTTTCATGGTTTAAAATGATTTTCATTATAATAGTTTTTGCTTCATTCGCTTGTCATTTCATTGGTTTTTAGATGTATCTCAAGCACTTTGAGTCATATCAAGCCTGAAGAGTTTGATGAATCAAATTGAGCACTTTCCTAACCTCTTTAAAAATTGTTTTACATGTTTTAAGTCTTTGATGTGTATATTTAATTTTTACCTCTGAGTATGTACACTGTTGGAGAAATAGAAGCCAGAGACAAAACAATTAAAAACATAGTGTTTTAAAAGGCTTTAAAAATTTTTTATTTTTTAACATTTTTTAATACTTTATTCTACTGTACAATACTGTATTGGTTTTGCCATNGTCATATGATTGTCTCAATAGATGCAGAGAAGGCCTTTGATAAAATTCAACATCCATTCATGATAAAAACTCTCCAGAAAGCAGGAATAGAAGGAACGTACCTCAACATAATAAAAGCTATATATGACAAACCCACAGCAAACGTTATCCTCAATGGTGAAAAATTGAAAGCATTTCCCTTAAAAGGCTTTTTAAGAGAATTGCTCAGAAACTGTACTGGATTACTTGTCTATTTCACTATTTTGACATCTGCATCTGCCTCTCACATTAATGTGAATAATGGAGAGTTTGTGTACAAAGCTTCTGAATAGGTCCTGTCATTACTCATGTAATAGATTTTTGCCATTATGCTATAGAAGATATATACACATATATTTACAAATGTGCAATTCAAATATGCACTTTTGGGGTTTATATTTTAGAAAGAACCAATAATTAGTATTTGAGCACAAGTAATGATACANATTTTTGCCATTATGCTATAGAAGATATATACACATATATTTACAAATGTGCAATTCAAATATGCACTTTTGGGGTTTATATTTTAGAAAGAACCAATAATTAGTATTTGAGCACAAGTAATGATACATGGACTGCAAGGAGATCCAACCAGGCCATTCTGAAGGAGATCAGCCCTGGGATTTCTTTGGAAGGACTGATGCTGAAGCTGCAACTTCAGTACTTTGGCCACCTTATGCGAAGAGTTGACTCATTGGAAAAGACTCTGATGCTGGGAGGGATTGGGGGCAGGAGGAGAAGAGGACGACAGAGGATGAGATAGCTGGATGGCATCACGGACTCAATGGACGTGAGTCTGAGTGAACACCGGTACTTGGTGATGAACAGGGAGGCCCGGTGTGCTGCGATTCATGGGATCACAAAGAGTTGGACACGACTGAGCGACTGAACTGAACTGAATGATACACAGGGTTGCAAAGAGTTTGATATGACTGAAGTGACTGAGCATACACACACAGTGGAAGAAAATACAAGCTGGAGCTAATTTTGCTAGAGTATGAACATGCATTGAGATAAGGGAGAATTCAGTTCAGTGCAATTCAGTCTCTCAGTCATGTCTGCTCTTTGCGACCCCATGAATATCAGCGCGCCAGGCCTCCCTGTCCATCACCAACACCAGAGTTTACCCAAACTCATGTGCATCGAGTCAGTGATGCCATCCAACCATCTCATCCTCTGTTGTCCACTTCTCTTCCTGGCCCCAATCCCTCCCAGCATCAGGGTCTTTTCCAATGAGTCAACTCTTCTCATGAGGGAGAATTAAATAGAAGTAAATGAAAAACTGAATACAGAAAGAGGAAGTACTGAGAGTTTTTGGTCAATTTGATTTAGCTAAGTTTCTGGGAACATAGATTTTCTTCTCAAGGAATAACTCTACACGTACAAATAGCTAGCGAATAGAGTCAGGGAAGGCAATGGCAACCCACTCCAGTACTCTTGCCTGGAAGATCTCACCGATGGAAGAGCTGGGTAGGCTGCAGTCCATGGCATCGCTAAGGGTCGGACACGACTGAGTGACTTCACTTTCATGCATTGGAGAAGGAAATGGCAACCCACTCCAGTGTTCTTGCCTGGAGAATCCCAGGGATGGGGGAGCCTGGTGGGCTGCCGTCTATGGGGTCGCACAGAGTTGGACATGACTGAAACAACTTAGCAGCAGCAGCAGCAGGGGAATAGAGTACCACTATGAAGGTAATGGAAGAATGTCAGGAAACCAATGTTGTCTTGATAGGAAGAATTATAGCCATTATATGGCCATAAAATGACTGTCTTCTTTGAAAACATGAGTTCTAGCACTTCTCTATCAGTGGATTTTCTATCCCTAATCTCAGATCAACACCACTCTTCCTCTCTCTAACCCCTGCCCCAAGCCTTCCATACTCACACACATAAATAATAGTTCAACATAAATTTTATTATTCTGTAGATTTTAGGGTGTTTATATGTGTGTTCTTTCAATCTCTAATTCTTTCAGGGTTGATCTTGACCAAGGTCCAATAGTTTTACTATTGACTGACATTTTATTAGAACAGAAACTCTATTTTTTTAGATTCAATATGTATTGTTTAGTTTTTCTCAATTGTAATTTGCATAGCTGTTTCCATGAGACTACTTATTCAAATATACTGGAATTATAACCAGTATATTTTGTGTTTTGCTTTACATAAGACACTTTAGATTATGAGTACAAATGGTCTTATTTTCTTCTTCTTTTATTGGAGGCTGTGTGCTGTCCTAAGTTGCTTTAGTTGTGTCCACTCTTTTGGGCCCTAGGGACTGTAGCCCACCAGGTTCCTCTGTCCATGGGATTCTCCAGGCAAGAATACTGGAGTGGGTTGCCATTTCCTTTTCCAGGGGATCTTCCTGACCAAGGATCGAACCCAGGTCTCCCGCTTTGCAGGCCGACGCTTTGTTGTCTGAGCCACCAAGGAAGCCCAGTTTATAGGACAGATATTATCTAATTTGTTGTCTGATTATCCTGGCTAGTATTAGAACATGGAAATAAATATTAACTTAAGAAAATTCACATTAACTAAGGCTTGGAGAACTGTAGTGAAAATCAGTCTTAGGAACATTCTGTCATTATTTCATTTTTTTGTGTGCTCAGTCTTTATTTCATTGTTCTTTACCTTGACAGTGTCATAACAGTTGTTAAGTTTCTGTCATTTTAGAAAAATAGGTGGACCAGAACACAAGGACAGAATATTGGACTGTGACCATAACGTGTTATTTCTGTCATATTATCTGTTTTTAATTTGGTTACAGATATGTTTGAACACCTTTGGTATAGAACAAATGATATTTTATTTCACTCTGCTGAAATCACAGGCTGAATTGTTCAGGAAGACAGAGTTGGTGGTATTGTCAGAGGCTTCTCTCTGATTGGGTGAAAACCTGATTTATTAACTGGAATTAAGTCCTAAGGAACACACAAAAGTGCATATAGTGGAACCAGAATCTATCAAGATTTAATGGCTAAGCTCATGAAATTCCAAAGTAACCTATGGATAAAATTTTAATTTTTTTAAATTCACTTCCTATGTACATTTAACTTTAGCAGTGGGTCAAAAAGGAAAATTGGTTTTTCTCTGCAAGAGTGAAATGGGTAAAAGCAAGTTATGGAATTTGGTATAATTGAAAATTTTATGAAAGAAATGAAATTGAGATTGGTGTCTCTCATTGGCCTTTCCCGGAGAGTTTGTACAGAAGAGAAATTTAAAAGGAACAAAAGAAACCAGTAGCTCTTTCTTTAGACAAGCCAGAATGGTGAAGAAGCAGAACAGTGTGGACAAAGCTAGGAAGCTGCACAGATCTTCTGCATCTTTTTTTCATGCGAATATAACCTAGACTTTCAGAGACTCTTTTTTTTTTTTTTTTTTCTTATGTAGACAAGGTAGGAGATGTTTTATTAATACACTGTGATCTTCTAAAAAATGTTTGGCTCTGCTGGGTCTTCATTGCAGTGGGCAAGCTTCTCACTGCGGTGGCTTCTCATGACAGAGCATGGGCTCTGGGGCGCTCGGGCTTCCATAGTTGCAGCACATGGGCTTATTAGTTGCGACTCATGGAGTCTAGCGCACAGACTCTGTAGTTGTGACACACAGGCCTATTTGCTCTGAGGCATATGGGATCTTCTCTGACCAGGGATGGAACCAATATTCCCTGCGCTGGCAGGCAGATTCCCAACTCCTGGACCACCAGGGTATTCCCGACTATATTCTTTAAATCCAGTTTAAATATACTCTCTTGGACAAACTCCATAATCAGAACAGAAATTGATGCCATGAAATGCAAAGGTGGCCTGGGAGAAAACCTATAACAAATTGCAGCCCTCTTTTTCAATCCAGATACTCTAAGTGTGGAGTGAATTCTCAAGTTGGCAAGATCAAGAAGGGGGACCTGAAGAATGAACATCCTCCCCATTTGCCTTTATCTTCTTTATGTGAAAATGCTCGTATTAACACTGAAATGACTACCTTGAGAAGCATGCTATGTGTGTGTGTGTGTATCTGTGTGTGGTATTGCTGCTGCTGCTAAGTCGCTTCAGTTGTGTCCGACTCTGTGTGACCCCATAGACGACAGCCCACCAGGCTCCCCCATCCCTGGGATTCTCCAGGCAAGAGTACTGGAGTGGGTTGCCATTTCCTTCTCCAATGTATAAAAGTGAAAAGTGAAAGTGAAGTCACTCAGTCGTATCTGACTCTTAGCAACCCATGGACTGCAGCCTACCAGGCTCCTCCATCCATGGGATTTTCCAGGCAAGAGTGCTGGAGTGGGGTGCCATTGCCTTCTCCGGTGTGTGGTGTAAGATTGGTGAAAATAAAACTGAGCAAGGGAGAAAGAACTTAAGTGTTTATTTTTTGGTAAATACCTGCCTATTTTCAGGAAGAATATAGAATATGTCCCATTTAAATGCTGGAGACATTGAGGTTGTATGATTAGGGTTTATACAGAGAGATTTATATGTGAGAGCTTTTCACTGTTAAAAGAATCTATATAGTCACTATGATTCCCACTTTTCTTACCTTCAGCCAGTTGATTTCCTAGGTTAAGTCCTTAGGAAGAGCTGATGCATTCTAAATGCATGGCTCTGTCTGTAGGCCTATCTTTGGTCAGTCACACATGTCTTCTGTAAACCTGGGAGGAAGTCCCTCCCCTCCCCTTGTACACACCTGCTTGGTTCTCTTGACATTTTCACGTTTAGAGACTTCAAGAACAATTGTCAATAGGGAAACCTGCCAAACCACCCAAACTCCATTTACTGTGGGAAACCCAAGGACAGAATACCCATGAAAAACATCTGATAGCAAAGATGAATACCACTGGTTGTTGTTCAGTCACTCAGCCATGTCCAACTCTTTGTGACCCCATGTACTGTAGGCCTCCCTGTCCTTCACCATATCCCAGAGGCTGCTCAAATTCATGCCCACTGAGTTGGTAATGCCATCCAACTATCTCTTCTGCTGCCTTCAATCTTTTCTTCCTGCCTTCGGTCTTTCCCAGCATCAGGGTCTTTTCTAATGTGTCAGCTATTCACATCAGGTGGCAAAAGGTTTGGAGCTTCAGCTTCAGCATCAGTCCTTCCAATAAATTTTCAGGATTGATTTTCTTTAGGATTGACTGGTTTGACCTCCTTGCAGTCCAAGGGACTCTCAAGAGTCTTCTCCAACACCACAGTTCAAAAGCANGAATTTGGTGAGAAGGAGAAAAACATGCTCAGTGCATTACTTTTCTCCTCTCCTGTGGATAATATGGATTTTGTTTCTCTGGATGAAAATAATTTGGGGCCAAAAATAGGTTTCCATTTCCAATAATATGCAAATGCTCTCATTTGCACAAGTGCTATTATTGTCTTATTTTATTTTGTATATGTTTGGCATCTTTCTCCAGTCTTATTAGAAGAATAATTATTCACATTATTTTCATTTCTCTAAGGAAGAGGAGGTCCAGTGAAGAAATAAACCTGACGGAGACTAGATGGCCAATTCTCTTCTGAGTCACTTGCATTTTGTTCATTTCTCTTTTTGATGAATTTCTCTAAGTACACAACAGGCTGAGTTGGCGTATCATGAGGTACACAGCCACGTAAATACAAATGTCATTTCCATCTTGGGTCAGGAGAAATATACATTCTAGATAAGCATNCATTTTGTTCATTTCTCTTTTTGATGAATTTCTCTAAGTACACAACAGGCTGAATTGGCATATCATGAGGTACACAGCCACGTAAATACAAATGTCATTTCCATCTTGGGTCAGGAGAAATATACATTCTAGATAAGCATTCAGCCTGGAGTTAAAATGTATGATATTTTGTTAGAGCTGATGTAGTAGTTTTTAAATCAAAAGACCCGTTTGTTTGTTGAACCTAGATTATTGTAGAATTCTCCTATTTAATCCTGTTTAATACTCTATTTAGGCCTTTCTGGTGGGGTGAGGTGTTCATTACCAACCAGCTCTATTTGCCCAGGATTACATATTCTGTGTCCTGGCAAGTAGTTCAGTGTATCCAGTGACAACAGGCATTTTTAATCTACCTGAGACCTAGCTACTTTGTTTTCAGTCTTTCACTAGATCTGTGAAAATGTTTTATTTCTATATTCTAATACCTTAATATACATCAAGTAGCAATAGAGAAATATTTTTAGAAGCATAAGGCTGAATTGCTCATTTGTTTGAAATGTTCACATTTTCTTTTTTGATGTATATCAGATTGTAAGAGGTGAAACAGATAATGAAATTTTTATTTCTATATTTTTGAGAAAAAGTATTTTAAGATTAGCTATTACTTTAGAATTTATTTTTAAATCATACTATGAAAGCTTTTTATTTTAATTTATTGTTTTCTTTCATTTGATTTTCAATATTAGAAAATATTACATCAGTATGAGTCTGTATTTTTCAGATATGAACTTTTCTGTGTGTTCATCTTCTATTGCTTATTATCTTTTAACCATATTTGAAGACTTGTGAAGAAATTCTGCCAAAGGATGAATGTATGAAAGGAATTTGTACCAAATGACATTATAGAAAAATATATTGGAATATTGGAAAATAAAACTAATATTCCTATAAACAAATACTTTTTGGGTGTGTCCTTTGGGCATGGCCCTGTATAGGAGTTAAAAACAAAGATATTAAAAAATAAATCTGTGCCTTAATGGGCTAACATTCTACAGAGAATAAGTGAAACATATATGTGCAAAGTGAGATATCAAAAATAAAGTTGCTAATAAAATAAATCTAAATACAGGTAACTTGTCTAACTTCATCAAATTGAGGATAATTTTTAATTTCAGTTTCTAAGAAATTTTTTTTTATATCAGAATTCTAAAGATGTCTGAAAGGGTCTGAATACTACTGACATCTTTTTGGGAGGTAAAACATACTTCTTGATTGAAAGTGTATTAAGGAAAGCTTTAAAAAATTTAAACTATGTTGAAGTGGTATTATTGTTTATCAGTCTCCAGTTTTTTTCATCTTGATCTCTAGCTCTTTTATCCTCTTTGAACCATCTAAACTTTCAGGAGTTATCTCTCCCTTTCTTATAGAATAGTAGTTAATATTTGTTTGCTGCTGCTGCTAAGTCACTTCGGTCATGTCCGACTCTGTGCAATCCCATATACGGCAGCCTGCCAGGCTCCCCCGTCCCTGGGATACTCCAGGCAAGAATACTGGAGTGGGTTGCCATTTCCTTCTCCAATGCATGAAAGTGAAAAGTGAAAGTGAAGTTGCTCAGTCGTGTCCAACTCTTAGTGACCTCATGGACTGCAGCCTACCAGGCTCTGCCATAGTGCTTACTATAAACCACATAGTGTTTTATGTAATCACTTTTAATCCTTATGCATGATCATATTAAAAGAGTAGGTACAGTTGGGAATTTAATCACTGAAATTTACTGTTGATTCAACAATATGATGCTGTTCACTCTGTCATGTCTGACTGTTTGCGACCCCATGGACTGCAGCACACCAGGCTTCCCTGTCCTTCACTATCTCCCAGAGCTTGCTCAAACTCATGTCCATTGAGTCAATGATGTCACTCAACCATCTTGTCCTCTGTCATCCCCTTCTCCTGCCTTTAATCTTTCCCAGTAGTAGGGTCTTTTCCAATAAGTCAGCTCTTTGCATCAGGTGGCCAAAGTATTGGAGCTTCAACTTCAGCATCAGTCCTTGCAATGAATAATCAGGATTGATTTCCTTTAGGATTGAATGATTTGATCTCCTTGCAGTCCAAGGGACTCCTAAGAGTCTTCTCCAACACCACAGTTCAAAAGCAACAGTTCTTAGGCACTCAGCTTTCTTTATGCCCTAACTCTCACATCCATCCATGACTACTGGAAAAACCATAGCTTTGACTATATGGACCTTTGTCAGCAAAGCAATGTCTCTGCTTTTTAATACACTGTCTAGGTTTGCCATAGCTTTTCTTGCAAGGAGCAAGAGTCTTAATTTCATGGTTGCAGTCACCATCCACGGTGATTTTGGAGCCCAAGAAAACAGTATTATGAGTCACCCAAACAATGAACCAATCACACTTTAGCTGAATATTTTGCTGTGTAACATGTGGATGTTCAGTATCCACTTGATGATTGATGAAGCAGTGCATGTGGATGGCACAGAAAGTTCAGTGCAGCTTTTACATCATCCCTGTTCCATTTTTAACACTTCATCTGTGTTCATTTTAGCACAAGAAATCAAATAAATCTTACTGAATAGCCTTGGCAGACCTTGAAAATCAAATTGGAGAGCAAGCCTGGGAGATATCAGTTTCAGGGTATGGGGGCTATGTAAAAATGATCAAATGTGTTGCTTTTCCTTACTTCTAATATCCTAGTTCCCTCTTGAAATTTCTCTAATGCTTACTTCAGGATATGTGACCTCTTAACTGATAATCAATTGGTTCTTCTGTATTAATCAATCTGTCTTGACAGTTAATATTGATAGTTCAATCAACTAGTAATGGATTTTTGATTGATAATCTGTGGGTTCAGTAAGAATAGTAGAGATGGCTATACAGTTAGTAAAACATCATTTTGAGAACATGTTCACTTGATCATTCATGTGAATTGTGGGCTTCTCCTTAAACTCTAACTCTGATCCTAGCACACCTTGTCTCATGGGTACTTAAAAGTGAAAAATCACTTGATTCCTGAAGTAGATTTAATTTATACTGTATAGCACAAGTCTTTTTTCCCTCTTCACATGTTTAGAGATACAGCAGGAGAGATGGCATATTAATAATAGCCTGCAAGTGCAGATCTTGGCTAAATATTATCAACAGAAAAAGAGTATTTCTTCTGGGCCACGTTTTACCATTTGTCTTGAATTGCTAAACATACAAGACAGCAGGTGAAGTATATTTATGCAGCTGTAATTGGGATGGTGATTATTTTTTTCTCCAAGTCCTGCTGGGCAGTCAGTCTTTCTAGAAGAATTATAGTCATCTCCTGTTTTTGATCAGTATACTGCATAATCTGATTTCAAGATAACAAAGAAGATATACTGACTCAGTTTAGCCACAATGGAATGTGATCTTCTGGGTTTAATGAAAATGCTTTCAGAAGTTAAAAATAATCTGAAAATAAAGATAGAAACCATGACATATTTTAAAGCTAAGGAGATCTTTTCATAAAAGCTTGCCAATGATAGTTCAGTTATTGTCAGATTTAACCACATGCTATCATGTTAAACTAAAAAACAAGCTCAGTTCGGTTACACAGATAATGGAGAGAAAATAATAGGGTTTAGATGTATTTTGCTTATGAGTTGTGTAATCTGGATAATTTAAAAATTTTTCCAAACAAACATCATGATGCATAAAAGTCTGGCTTGATTTGAAAAGTTGTATTTATTAGATTTAAGGCAGTTTGAAGACAAAAGGAATCTCTGAATTCCTGGCGGGCAATTTTTGTCACAGCCTTCACATAAGTAGTAGCTCAACAAACTACAAAAATAAGCATAACACACATTGAATCCTCCCTTACCTCCCCTATCAAAAGAAACAAGAGCTGTGTGAATTGATTTATGTCATTATTGGATATCTTGTGGTATTGAGGAGTTTCTTCCCATGGAAACTGAGGTTATCTGTCTTTTAATTTTGGCAAAATTAATTTCATTAGGCTGTGGAATTTAACAAATTTAGGGTTGACTTTGCTGTTGTTCAATCGCCCAGTCGTGTCCTACTCTGAGACCTAATGGACTGCAGCACTCCAGGCCCAGAGTTTGCTCTAACTCATGCCCATTGAGTTGCTGATGCCATCCAACCATCTCATCCTCTGTCATCCCCTTCTCCTCCTGCCTTCAATCTTTCTCAGCATCAGGGTCTTTGCCAATGTGTCAGCTCTTCCCATCAGGTGGCCAAAGTAATGGAGTTTCAGTTTCTGCATCAGCCCTTCTAATGAATATTCAGAGTTGATTTCCTTTAGGATGGACTGATTTGATCTCCTTGCTGCACAAGTCTTCTTCAGCACCACATTTCTAAGGCATCAATTCTTCAGCACTCAGCTTTTTTTTTATTGTCCAGCTCTCACATCCATACATGACTACTGAAAAAACCATAGCTTTTACTATATGGGACCTTTGTAGGCAAAGTAATATCTTTGCTTTCAAATATACTGTTTAGGTTTGTCATTGCTTTTCTTATTTTCATGGCTACAGTCACCATTCACAGTGATTTTGGAGCCCATGAATATAGAATCTGTCACTATTTCCATTGTTTCCCCATCTATTTCCCATGAAGTGATGGGAAGAGATGTCATGATCTTAGTTTTCTGAATGTTGAGCTTTAAGCCAACTTTTTCACTCTCCTCTTTCATTGTTATCAAGAGCCTCTTTAATTCCTCTTCATTTTCTGCCATAAGGGTGGTGTCATCTGCATATCTGAGGTTGTTGATATTTTTTCCTGCAATCTTAATTCTAGGTTGTGCTTCATCCAGCCCAGAATTTCACATGATGTACTCTGCATAGGAGTTAACTCAACAGGATGACAATATATACAGCCTTGACATATTCCTTTCCCAGTCTGGAACCAGTCTGTTGTCCCATGTCCAGTTCTACTGATGCTTCTTGACCTGCATCCAGATTTTTCAGGAGGCAAGTCAGGTGGCCTGGTATTCCCGTCTCTTTAGGAATTTCCAGAGTTTGTTGTGATTCACACAGTCAAGGGCTTTTGTGTAGTCAGTGAAGCAGAAGTGGATTTTTTTTGGAATTCTCTAGTTTTTCCTATGATCCAACGGATATTGACATTTTGGTCTCTGGTTCCTCTACTTTTTCTGAATCCAGCTTGTATATCTGGAAATTCTTGGTTCACATATTGTTGAAGCCTGTCTTGGAGAATTTTGAACATTACTTTGTTAGCATTTGAAATNGAACCAGTCTGTTGTCCCATGTCCAGTTCTACTGATGCTTCTTGACCTGCATCCAGATTTTTCAGGAGGCAAGTCAGGTGGTCTGGTATTCCTGTCTCTAGGAATTTCCAGAGTTTGTTGTGATTCACACAGTCAAGGGCTTTCGTGTAGTCAGTGAAGCAGAAGTGGATGTTTTTTTGGAATTCTCTAGTTTTTCCTATGATCCAATGGATATTGACATTTTGGTCTCTGGTTCCTCTACTTTTTTTAAATCCAGCTTGTATATCTGGAAATTCTTGGTTCACATATTGTTGAAGCCTATCTTGTAGAATTTTGAACATTACTTTGCTAGCATTTGAAACGAGTGCAGTTGTGTGGTAGTTTAAACATTCTTTGGGAATGCCCTTCTTTGGGATTGGAATCAAAACTGACCTTTTCCAGTCCTGTGGCCACTGCTGAGTTTTCCAATTTGCTGGCATATTGGGTGAAGCACTTTAACAGCATCATCTTTTATAATTTGAAATAACTCAGCTGGAATTCCATCACCTCCACTAACTCTGTTCGTAGTGATGCTTTCTAAGGCCCACTTGCCTTCACAGTCAGGGATGTCTGGCTCTAGGTGAATAACTACACCATCGTGATGATCCAGGTCATTAACATCTTTCTTTGTATAGTTCTTCTGTGTATTCTTTTCACCTCTTCTTAATATCTTCTGCCTCTGGTAGGTTCATACCATTTCTGTCCTTTACTGTGCCTATCTTTGCATAAAATGTTCCCTTAGTATCTCTAATTTTCTTGAAGAGGTCTCTAGTTTTTCCTATTGTATAGTTTTCCTCTATTTCTTTGCATAACTTGTTAACTTAAAAAGGGTATCTTATCGCTTCTTATTTAAGGGTTGACTTAGAAGCAAGTATCCCCTGTTATGCTTCAATTCCTACCAAAGAGTAGTGTATATTAATATAATAGTCATAGTGTATTATGATAACTGTTATCTAAAACAGGTTAATCATTTGATCTATTTTCTATTTCTTTATCTGGAATATGGGAATAATAATACTTAGCTTATAGGGTGGTTGAGAGGATTATGAAAGTTAATTTTAATAAAGTGCTTAGTAGAATATGTTTGGTTAGTCTTATATCTGTGGTCTCAGTCGTCTCCTTAAGGAAGCCCTTTCTATCATTTTTAGGCCCTTGGGTGACTATTGTATTGAACTCACAGTGAAGAGTGTGTTAAAAGAGATCTCAGAGCTGCTTAATACATTATTTTGTTTAATCCCAGATCCTATTACAGAGAACATGGGCAATATGAACACTGGGTCATGACTTAATTTGGTTGGGATACAAGGTTAAAGATTTAATTTTTCTTTGAACTGGTCACCCATGAGGGCACAATTAAATGTTATCAATCAATTATCTATTAATATTATATGCCAATCATTGCCTAAGGTATTTTATTTTCATGAGTTATCTCAGGAGAGCTTTGCCTTATGACTATTTTGCAAGACAAGAATCTGAACCTCAAAATGTGAAGTAACCTTTATGAAGTTAAAAAATAAGCAGTGAAGCCTTCATTCACACCTAGATCTTACTACATTTGTAGCTTAGTCCCTTGACTCTATGAGACCAGACTAAATTTACAAATCCTGTACGCTGTCTTACAAATGCAAGTTATGTAGCACCAAGGCAACTATGGGATGATGTGAAAGGATCTGAATAGATATTTAGAGCTAATTACAAATCTTAGACAAGAAAGTTCTATCAATCTCTGATTCTCTTTCTGTCTGTATCAGAGAATTCATTGTTGTGTTTGCTGGTAATAAATCATCTATCTTACAAGTCTCAAAATCTGAAATTTTAATTAAATCATTTAAATAATCATTCAAATTGAAAAATTCTTAAGTTCTGTTTTGAAAGAGATTTTATTCAAAGTTGGGACGGTGTGTTCCTATATCACAAGTGTTTTGAATTCTTTAATGAAAATGGCATTCCTTTAAATTAAATATAGAAGAAGAATGACCTTTAATGTAAAGGAGTAAGAAATCTAAAGAGCCATATAGATCAAATAAACTTAATTTTTTCCCTACTTTTGTTCCTCATTTAAAAGTTAAAGGTCAACTCTACTATTCAGTGAGCTTANAATAACTCAGCTGGAATTCCATCACCTCCACTAACTCTGTTCGTAGTGATGCTTTCTAAGGCCCACTTGCCTTCACAGTCAGGGATGTCTGGCTCTAGGTGAATAACTACACCATCGTGATGATCCAGGTCATTAACATCTTTCTTTGTATAGTTCTTCTGTGTATTCTTTTCACCTCTTCTTAATATCTTCTGCCTCTGGTAGGTTCATACCATTTCTGTCCTTTACTGTGCCTATCTTTGCATAAAATGTTCCCTTAGTATCTCTAATTTTCTTGAAGAGGTCTCTAGTTTTTCCTATTGTATAGTTTTCCTCTATTTCTTTGCATAACTTGTTAACTTAAAAAGGGTATCTTATCGCTTCTTATTTAAGGGTTGACTTAGAAGCAAGTATCCCCTGTTATGCTTCAATTCCTACCAAAGAGTAGTGTATATTAATATAATAGTCATAGTGTATTATGATAACTGTTATCTAAAACAGGTTAATCATTTGATCTATTTTCTATTTCTTTATCTGGAATATGGGAATAATAATACTTAGCTTATAGGGTGGTTGAGAGGATTATGAAAGTTAATTTTAATAAAGTGCTTAGTAGAATATGTTTGGTTAGTCTTATATCTGTGGTCTCAGTCGTCTCCTTAAGGAAGCCCTTTCTATCATTTTTAGGCCCTTGGGTGACTATTGTATTGAACTCACAGTGAAGAGTGTGTTAAAAGAGATCTCAGAGCTGCTTAATACATTATTTTGTTTAATCCCAGATCCTATTACAGAGAACATGGGCAATATGAACACTGGGTCATGACTTAATTTGGTTGGGATACAAGGTTAAAGATTTAATTTTTCTTTGAACTGGTCACCCATGAGGGCACAATTAAATGTTATCAATCAATTATCTATTAATATTATATGCCAATCATTGCCTAAGGTATTTTATTTTCATGAGTTATCTCAGGAGAGCTTTGCCTTATGACTATTTTGCAAGACAAGAATCTGAACCTCAAAATGTGAAGTAACCTTTATGAAGTTAAAAAATAAGCAGTGAAGCCTACATTCACACCTAGATCTTACTACATTTGTAGCTTAGTCCCTTGACTCTATGAGACCAGACTAAATTTACAAATCCTGTACGCTGTCTTACAAATGCAAGTTATGTAGCACCAAGGCAACTATGGGATGATGTGAAAGGATCTGAATAGATATTTAGAGCTAATTACAAATCTTAGACAAGAAAGTTCTATCAATCTCTGATTCTCTTTCTGTCTGTATCAGAGAATTCATTGTTGTGTTTGCTGGTAATAAATCATCTATCTTACAAGTCTCAAAATCTGAAATTTTAATTAAGTCATTTAAATAATCATTCAAATTGAAAAATTCTTAAGTTCTGTTTTGAAAGAGATTTTATTCAAAGTTGGGACGGTGTGTTCCTATATCACAAGTGTTTTGAATTCTTTAATGAAAATGGCATTCCTTTAAATTAAATATAGAAGAAGAATGACCTTTAATGTAAAGGAGTAAGAAATCTAAAGAGCCATATAGATCAAATAAACTTAATTTTTTCCCTACTTTTGTTCCTCATTTAAAAGTTAAAGGTCAACTCTACTATTCAGTGAGCTTAAAAATTTTATAGATCAAATTTTCCTCTGTCTTTAGACTGTGTCTCTTAATAGGGATTTCAGACCATACTCAAGGGTGTCAATATATTGAAGGAATCATCATGTAGTCTGAAGAAGATCCAGCCCAGATTCAGAGTTTTGTTTTAGTAGTGAGCATGAATTATTTTCCTTCACTGTAATTTCATTCTGAAATGCTATCAAATACTGCATTTGACAAATACATGCAACCTCTCCTTGCTTCGTGGATTCCAAGTGAAGTGTGTTATATACATTGTCTTAGCTGGTATTGTCATTTTGGTAATCTAGTCCACCATCTGACTTTCTTATTCCACTTTATTTCTTGTGAAGAAATCTCTAAATTTTATGACAGACTTGAGTAGCTGGGGGGGTATGTATAGGTGAGGGTAGTACATGAGTAATTGCTCAAAAGTTGAGTGATGTGGTAGTAAGATGCCTGTTAAAAGGAAAAGTTTGAAATCTTGAAAGAAATTAAAGATTAAAAATTATATTTAAATGAGGTTTTTGAGTTTTGTCTTTGATATCAAACTGATGAGGTAAATTGCTTTCAAAGTTAAAATAGAGATCTAAAGATAATACTATCAATGCAAAAATAGCCCAGAGAGGGAGAGTTCATTTGAATATGCAAATGATTTGTGAGAGCATAACGGTTCTATTAATATTAACTACACCATTATTCAGTGCTTTCCAAATTGAAAATTGCCAGTCTATATCTTAAACTGGCAGAGATGTTGAAATGTAAATAGAAGTTGACAGCTTTGCTTCTATGCACACAGGTTGTCCATGATTTTTAGCTTAAAGCCATTCTAACTAATCTAACATTGAGAAAAGTCTAGGTTTGGTGAAAAACTTTGGAAATGGCATATTCATTCCCAAGTTTTACTATTATGGTAGCTTGGGTTTGGCTTTCAACTAGATTTTGAAGTGCTAGATTTTGCCTACTCTCAGGTTCTGATTCCATCACAGGTCTGTTTAAACTCCTTGGCAAGGGATAGAGGAAGAAAAAGAGTGCTGTCTAGCCTCCGGAGACGCTCTTGACGGCAAGGAGATAACCAAAGGACAATTGCCTCTTTCTAACCGCTGGGACATACAGTATGGCTTGTATTGAAAACCATTGCTTAGATCAGAAGTTTTTCATAATTTTGGGAGGGGTGATCTTGGAGGTAAAGTATTTTATGCCTAAAAAACGATCCCATCAGGAACAAGATAGTCTTTTAACTCTGCACATTGGTCTTTTTTCTCAAAGCAATTGACATTTAATGAGGAAGGAAACAAGATTTTGAAGGTTATATTTATTTGTTTAATAGTGTAACTGTCCTAGTGTTTGGAAGATAATGTTTTTATGTGTGGTTTAAAATGTTTGGTATCAATTTGAGTCCTAAACAGATCCATTTCATTAAATTCTCAAGACTTTGATTTTCACCCCATTAAGTTCCATTATCCAAATTACCAGGCACTATCTGAAATGCTTAAATGTTATATCTCTAATAATTGCACAAGTCTCTTCCTCCTTTTTAAATGTAAAATGCTATTTTAAATGAATCATAGTGTGTGTTCAGCTGCCAATTTGAATCCCTACATCTAGGAATCATCCCAAGATTACACACTTCCTGTCTGGATGAGGTCGTATTCTTGCTCTGAGCCTCACCAGCATTGATTTGATGCAACAATAAAAAGAGGCATACCAACTGAGTCCATGCGATAAACTATGGGAAAGGGGGTATGGATGCCTTGGGTCCTCAACATATGATGATAATTAAACCTACAAACTCTAATTTTTCCTCTTCTTTTTATAACTATGCCTACCCTAAAGGAAACAAAAGAGAAAGATTTGAAATGTGGGCAGAGGGGTGTGGTGCCATAAGGCAGCACAAACAAAATTACCTAAACACTTTAGAAACAAGCAGGGTGCGTTTCTTGGTTTCTCCCTGCTTTTTCAGTAACCATATGGGAGCTCAACATGCGAGAAGCTCGCTTCGAGTTGATTCAAGCAGACTCTGTCTTTTGGCCTCTAGTGTGTTTCCTGGAAACAAAAACCTGGGGCCCTTGGAAAGGAGTTACAATGAGGTCCCTGCAGGGTCTGAATCCAATATTGCAAAGGTTGTAGATCTACCTAAGTGAAAGAATTTTCTGAATAAGAAAGGAAACATATAACAAAAGAAACACTGTCATCAACAAGCAGCAAGCCTGCTTTCAGCACTAAACTGTTCTTAGAGGTGGTGGACAGGGATGCCTGGTGTGCTGCGATTCATGGGGTCACAAAGAGTCGGACACGACTGAGCAACTGAACTGAACTGAACTGAACTGAAAGAACTATTTCTACCCTGTGGTGTTGGAGAAAATTCTTAAGCATCCCTTTGACAGCAAGGAGATCAAACCAGTCAATCCTAAAGGAAATCAAGCCTGAATATTCACTGTAAGGACTGATGCTTTCTAATGATGGCCTTTCTGACCAGTGTGAGATGGTATCTCATTTTAATTTTGATTTGCAATTCTTTAATAACTAGTGGTGATAAGTATCTTTTCATCTACCTCTGGGCTATCTGTAGGTCTTCTTTTGAGAAATATCTAGTTAGGTCACCTGCCCATTTTTTGATTGCATTGTTTGCTTTTTTTTTGTTTTTGAGTTATATGAGCTGTTTGTATATTTTGGAAATTAAGCCCTTGTCAGTGACATCATTTACAAATATTTTCTCCCATTCTTTTGGTTGTCTTTTCATTTTGCTTATGGTGTCCTTTGCTCTGCAAAAGCTTTTAAGTTTAGTTAGGTTCCATGTAATAGGTTGAGTTGTTAGATGTACTCATACTTACAATATGGGGGGGCTTCCCATATTGTGGAGCAGTGGTAAAGAATCCACCTGCCGATGCAGGAGATGCAGGTGCAATCCCTGGGTTGAGAAGATGCCCTGAAGAAGGAAATGACAACCCATTCCAGTATTGTTGCTTGGAAAATTACATGGACAGATGAGTCTGGTGAGCTACAGTCCAAAGGGTCGCAAAGAGTTGAACGCTACTGAGTGACTGAGCATCCATACGCACAACAGAGCACACACACTTGGATCTATATCCATTCACATGTTCAAATATTTCCTTATTAATAGCTTGAAGACTGTTTAAAAATTAAAAACAAAGAGAGCTTTGAAATATCTGCTGATCCAGAATATCAATCATTCAGTGTCCACCTTCTTTTCTACATTTCTTCCATCATCCCTGACAAGCTTATGAATATCCTGGCTTCTGTAGCATAACCTAACATGAAACTTACTGGAAACATAGAATTAAGCCATCACTATTATCAGAGAAGCAAGTGTGACTGGCTCACTGAAGTATAGCCTCGCAGTCTAGAAGCTGGACTTTCTTCCCTTGCCTGTTTATTTTTAAACTCCTGTTTTTGAAAATTAAAATTTGCACCTGCCAAAGCAGTTCAACAGCTAACTAATTTATAGTTCATTATACTCCAGTGTTCTTGCTTGGAGAATCTCAGGGATGGAGGAGCCTCGTGGGCTACCATCTATGGGGTCGCACAGATTCGGACACAACTGAAGTGACTTAGCAGCAGCAGCAGCAGCATACTACATTGATCTTTAAAGTTTACAAAGATACACTTTTCTAACTGGCTAGCCCATGTATACATGTCATCACATATCAGTGTAGATCACACAAGTGACCCAGAGCTTTGAAGGAAAGCTCTATATTGGCCATTAAAAAAGTTATTGGAACAGACTTGACCTTTGGTAGANGTAGGTTCATACCATTTCTGTCCTTTACTGTGCCTATCTTTGCATAAAATGTTCCCTTAGTATCTCTAATTTTCTTGAAGAGGTCTCTAGTTTTTCCTATTGTATAGTTTTCCTCTATTTCTTTGCATAACTTGTTAACTTAAAAAGGGTATCTTATCGCTTCTTATTTAAGGGTTGACTTAGAAGCAAGTATCCCCTGTTATGCTTCAATTCCTATCAAAGAGTAGTGTATATTAATATAATAGTCATAGTGTATTATGATAACTGTTATCTAAAACAGGTTAATCATTTGATCTATTTTCTATTTCTTTATCTGGAATATGGGAATAATAATACTTAGCTTATAGGGTGGTTGAGAGGATTATGAAAGTTAATTTTAATAAAGTGCTTAGTAGAATATGTTTGGTTAGTCTTATATCTGTGGTCTCAGTCGTCTCCTTAAGGAAGCCCTTTCTATCATTTTTAGGCCCTTGGGTGACTATTGTATTGAACTCACAGTGAAGAGAGTGTTAAAAGAGATCTCAGAGCTGCTTAATACATTATTTTGTTTAATCCCAGATCCTATTACAGAGAACATGGGCAATATGAACACTGGGTCATGACTTAATTTGGTTGGGATACAAGGTTAAAGATTTAATTTTTCTTTGAACTGGTCACCCATGAGGGCACAATTAAATGTTATCAATCAATTATCTATTAATATTATATGCCAATCATTGCCTAAGGTATTTTATTTTCATGAGTTATCTCAGGAGAGCTTTGCCTTATGACTATTTTGCAAGACAAGAATCTGAACCTCAAAATGTGAAGTAACCTTTATGAAGTTAAAAAATAAGCAGTGAAGCCTACATTCACACCTAGATCTTACTACATTTGTAGCTTAGTCCCTTGACTCTATGAGACCAGACTAAATTTACAAATCCTGTACGCTGTCTTACAAATGCAAGTTATGTAGCACCAAGGCAACTATGGGATGATGTGAAAGGATCTGAATAGATATTTAGAGCTAATTACAAATCTTAGACAAGAAAGTTCTATCAATCTCTGATTCTCTTTCTGTCTGTATCAGAGAATTCATTGTTGTGTTTGCTGGTAATAAATCATCTATCTTACAAGTCTCAAAATCTGAAATTTTAATTAAATCATTTAAATAATCATTCAAATTGAAAAATTCTTAAGTTCTGTTTTGAAAGAGATTTTATTCAAAGTTGGGACGGTGTGTTCCTATATCACAAGTGTTTTGAATTCTTTAATGAAAATGGCATTCCTTTAAATTAAATATAGAAGAAGAATGACCTTTAATGTAAAGGAGTAAGAAATCTAAAGAGCCATATAGATCAAATAAACTTAATTTTTTCCCTACTTTTGTTCCTCATTTAAAAGTTAAAGGTCAACTCTACTATTCAGTGAGCTTAAAAATTTTATAGATCAAATTTTCCTCTGTCTTTAGACTGTGTCTCTTAATAGGGATTTCAGACCATACTCAAGGGTGTCAATATATTGAAGGAATCATCATGTAGTCTGAAGAAGATCCAGCCCAGATTCAGAGTTTTGTTTTAGTAGTGAGCATGAATTATTTTCCTTCACTGTAATTTCATTCTGAAATGCTATCAAATACTGCATTTGACAAATACATGCAACCTCTCCTTGCTTCGTGGATTCCAAGTGAAGTGTGTTATATACATTGTCTTAGCTGGTATTGTCATTTTGGTAATCTAGTCCACCATCTGACTTTCTTATTCCACTTTATTTCTTGTGAAGAAATCTCTAAATTTTATGACAGACTTGAGTAGCTGGGGGGGTATGTATAGGTGAGGGTAGTACATGAGTAATTGCTCAAAAGTTGAGTGATGTGGTAGTAAGATGCCTGTTAAAAGGAAAAGTTTGAAATCTTGAAAGAAATTAAAGATTAAAAATTATATTTAAATGAGGTTTTTGAGTTTTGTCTTTGATATCAAACTGATGAGGTAAATTGCTTTCAAAGTTAAAATAGAGATCTAAAGATAATACTATCAATGCAAAAATAGCCCAGAGAGGGAGAGTTCATTTGAATATGCAAATGATTTGTGAGAGCATAACGGTTCTATTAATATTAACTACACCATTATTCAGTGCTTTCCAAATTGAAAATTGCCAGTCTATATCTTAAACTGGCAGAGATGTTGAAATGTAAATAGAAGTTGACAGCTTTGCTTCTATGCACACAGGTTGTCCATGATTTTTAGCTTAAAGCCATTCTAACTAATCTAACATTGAGAAAAGTCTAGGTTTGGTGAAAAACTTTGGAAATGGCATATTCATTCCCAAGTTTTACTATTATGGTAGCTTGGGTTTGGCTTTCAACTAGATTTTGAAGTGCTAGATTTTGCCTACTCTCAGGTTCTGATTCCATCACAGGTCTGTTTAAACTCCTTGGCAAGGGATAGAGGAAGAAAAAGAGTGCTGTCTAGCCTCCGGAGACGCTCTTGACGGCAAGGAGATAACCAAAGGACAATTGCCTCTTTCTAACCGCTGGGACATACAGTATGGCTTGTATTGAAAACCATTGCTTAGATCAGAAGTTTTTCATAATTTTGGGAGGGGTGATCTTGGAGGTAAAGTATTTTATGCCTAAAAAACGATCCCATCAGGAACAAGATAGTCTTTTAACTCTGCACATTGGTCTTTTTTCTCAAAGCAATTGACATTTAATGAGGAAGGAAACAAGATTTTGAAGGTTATATTTATTTGTTTAATAGTGTAACTGTCCTAGTGTTTGGAAGATAATGTTTTTATGTGTGGTTTAAAATGTTTGGTATCAATTTGAGTCCTAAACAGATCCATTTCATTAAATTCTCAAGACTTTGATTTTCACCCCATTAAGTTCCATTATCCAAATTACCAGGCACTATCTGAAATGCTTAAATGTTATATCTCTAATAATTGCACAAGTCTCTTCCTCCTTTTTAAATGTAAAATGCTATTTTAAATGAATCATAGTGTGTGTTCAGCTGCCAATTTGAATCCCTACATCTAGGAATCATCCCAAGATTACACACTTCCTGTCTGGATGAGGTCGTATTCTTGCTCTGAGCCTCACCAGCATTGATTTGATGCAACAATAAAAAGAGGCATACCAACTGAGTCCATGCGATAAACTATGGGAAAGGGGGTATGGATGCCTTGGGTCCTCAACATATGATGATAATTAAACCTACAAACTCTAATTTTTCCTCTTCTTTTTATAACTATGCCTACCCTAAAGGAAACAAAAGAGAAAGATTTGAAATGTGGGCAGAGGGGTGTGGTGCCATAAGGCAGCACAAACAAAATTACCTAAACACTTTAGAAACAAGCAGGGTGCGTTTCTTGGTTTCTCCCTGCTTTTTCAGTAACCATATGGGAGCTCAACATGTGAGAAGCTCGCTTCGAGTTGATTCAAGCAGACTCTGTCTTTTGGCCTCTAGTGTGTTTCCTGGAAACAAAAACCTGGGGCCCTTGGAAAGGAGTTACAATGAGGTCCCTGCAGGGTCTGAATCCAATATTGCAAAGGTTGTAGATCTACCTAAGTGAAAGAATTTTCTGAATAAGAAAGGAAACATATAACAAAAGAAACACTGTCATCAACAAGCAGCAAGCCTGCTTTCAGCACTAAACTGTTCTTAGAGGTGGTGGACAGGGATGCCTGGTGTGCTGCGATTCATGGGGTCACAAAGAGTCGGACACGACTGAGCAACTGAACTGAACTGAACTGAACTGAAAGAACTATTTCTACCCTGTGGTGTTGGAGAAAATTCTTAAGCATCCCTTTGACAGCAAGGAGATCAAACCAGTCAATCCTAAAGGAAATCAAGCCTGAATATTCACTGTAAGGACTGATGCTTTCTAATGATGGCCTTTCTGACCAGTGTGAGATGGTATCTCATTTTAATTTTGATTTGCAATTCTTTAATAACTAGTGGTGATAAGTATCTTTTCATCTACCTCTGGGCTATCTGTAGGTCTTCTTTTGAGAAATATCTAGTTAGGTCACCTGCCCATTTTTTGATTGCATTGTTTGCTTTTTTTTTGTTTTTGAGTTATATGAGCTGTTTGTATATTTTGGAAATTAAGCCCTTGTCAGTGACATCATTTACAAATATTTTCTCCTATTCTTTTGGTTGTCTTTTCATTTTGCTTATGGTGTCCTTTGCTCTGCAAAAGCTTTTAAGTTTAGTTAGGTTCCATGTAATAGGTTGAGTTGTTAGATGTACTCATACTTACAATATGGGGGGGCTTCCCATATTGTGGAGCAGTGGTAAAGAATCCACCTGCCGATGCAGGAGATGCAGGTGCAATCCCTGGGTTGAGAAGATGCCCTGAAGAAGGAAATGACAACCCATTCCAGTATTGTTGCTTGGAAAATTACATGGACAGATGAGTCTGGTGAGCTACAGTCCAAAGGGTCGCAAAGAGTTGAACGCTACTGAGTGACTGAGCATCCATACGCACAACAGAGCACACACACTTGGATCTATATCCATTCACATGTTCAAATATTTCCTTATTAATAGCTTGAAGACTGTTTAAAAATTAAAAACAAAGAGAGCTTTGAAATATCTGCTGATCCAGAATATCAATCATTCAGTGTCCACCTTCTTTTCTACATTTCTTCCATCATCCCTGACAAGCTTATGAATATCCTGGCTTCTGTAGCATAACCTAACATGAAACTTACTGGAAACATAGAATTAAGCCATCACTATTATCAGAGAAGCAAGTGTGACTGGCTCACTGAAGTATAGCCTCGCAGTCTAGAAGCTGGACTTTCTTCCCTTGCCTGTTTATTTTTAAACTCCTGTTTTTGAAAATTAAAATTTGCACCTGCCAAAGCAGTTCAACAGCTAACTAATTTATAGTTCATTATACTCCAGTGTTCTTGCTTGGAGAATCTCAGGGATGGAGGAGCCTCGTGGGCTACCATCTATGGGGTCGCACAGATTCGGACACAACTGAAGTGACTTAGCAGCAGCAGCAGCAGCATACTACATTGATCTTTAAAGTTTACAAAGATACACTTTTCTAACTGGCTAGCCCATGTATACATGTCATCACATATCAGTGTAGATCACACAAGTGACCCAGAGCTTTGAAGGAAAGCTCTATATTGGCCATTAAAAAAGTTATTGGAACAGACTTGACCTTTGGTAGAAAAGTGTTGGAATGGAATAGCATCTCTTGTGCACTCAAATGATGTGAGTCATGCTTTAAGAGGGCATCACAACATCTATTTTAAACAAATGGAGCAACAGATTCTAAATGCAAAACAAAGTTACTTTCTATGATTCCAATGTTCCATATTGATGAAAGTTCTGTAGTTTGCTTCCCTTAAGATTGTTCACTAATACAACTGTCCACGTGACTTAAATTATGCAATTTTCATATCAATTTTTAGTTTGGAAAAAGCAATATAAAACATAAAAGCTCATTACATCCACCAATTCTAAAGGGTCTGTAGCAATAAAGTAATATGCTAAATGCTATTTCTAAATCATTGACTTAAGGGACAACACATTGAGGAATGATAATAATGATGTGTTCTAGATGATACATTGTAAGGATTAACAGGTGATGAACAGGGAGGACTGGCGTGCTGCGATTCATGGGATCGCAAAGAGTTGGACACGACTGAGCGACTGAACTGAACTGAACTGAAGGATTATCTAAATTAATAAAGTAGTACAGCATAGGTGACATGCAGCTTAACTACAAGTTAAGAACTATATCACTTGATCTTAAAATTTCTTACTTGAATTGCTAAGATAATCAAAAGAAACACTGCATTTTGCAGGCATTAGCCATGTATTGAGAGCTTTGATTGTAAGTCAACTATTGGTGGCTCCTCCTTTTTAAAGTTATGCTTAATTTTGCTATCCTTAGGTTTTTATCTTGGTTAAAATTTAAGGAAAATATATTTTATTTTATTGTATTTTAATTAGGCCATAAATGCATAAAAGTTAAAAATATCAGTCCAAAAAAGGATAAGAATAAAGGTGTTAGAAATTATATATGATGAAAGACTGGAAATGTCATCGAGACCTCTTTGTTTGTTATCTGCTGTTGTTCCTCTGTGATTTATTGCTTTAATTCTGGATTTTAAACCTATAGGTCTTTGTGACTGCTTTCTTGAAAGCAGTTTATTATATACTTAATTGGCTTGACCCTAAGATTTGTACCTGTATATTTATACAGGTGGTGGACCACAACCTAAAAATATCTATACATTAAGAATCTTAGACTTACTGTGAGTTTACTTTGAATTATTAAGATAAGTGAGTTTTCTGCCTTTCCCCGCCACTACCACCACCACCCCCACCCCAAACAATCAATTTTTCTCAATGGAAGGTGAATGAGTACATTACCAGGGCTTGCATGCTAGTTTTCCCTGTCAACATACTTAAACAAGGTGGTTATTAAGTCCCTTTTACCAGGCTGCTTAGTGGGGAATATAAACGGGAAAAACTATGCTGTTTAATAGGTAGTTAATGAAGCACTGAGTGTCCTGGATGAAATTGCTACCTTTCTTTCTAACCTTTTTGCTACTGGGGGGCGGGGGATGTGTTACAAAATTATTCAACATGTATTAAGCTCTTGATATTTCTCCTATGTATCTGACCCTCCTCCTAGTTTCCTTGCTTGCATAAATATAAATTCTTTTGACTCAACTGTCCAAGCCAGAAACATGGGAATTATCTTGGACTCTCCTAGCCTCAATATACATTTGAATCCACCTATTTATCTTCATCTTCACATACCCCTAATCCAAGCCACATCACACTCATTAAGATGATTTCAGTAATTTTGTAACTGGTCCCTCCATCTTGCTCTTAATTCCTTCCAATTCATTTGATATGAAGCAGCCAGGAAAGGAGGATAGTGTTTTTTTGTTTTTAATATAAAAGCCCCATTGATTTTCTCCTGTATTTGAAATAAAGATAAAGTAGAATATCCTTAAGATAGTTTTTTAAGGCTCTGTACAATTTGGTCCCTATCTAACGTTCTGTGTTTATTTTGAGCCATTCTCTCCTTCGATTCATTGCTCTTTCGAATACACTGGCCTTAATTTAGTTTTCCAAAGGGACAAACCTCTTTCCCATCTGAGAACTTTCCAATTTGATGCTCCCCCTGGTTGAAACACTTCTGCCACTACTTTTTACCTACTTGTTCTTCACGTCTCAGATTAAATGCTGTATCTTCACTGAGGAGATCCCTGAAGGACCAATTTAAACTAGACATACCCTGTTATTCTCTTCCATAGTGTGCCATAAAGGGTGAATTCAGCAAGCCAAGGTGCTAAAATCCTGCATATTCCAAAGAAAGGTCTGTTGTAGGACTATCTCTTAAAAGATAAATACTAGACCTTTGAGGATACTCTAATAGGGAATTTTTGTATGTTTGAGGCCTTAGACTTACACAGTGCCATTTTGATTAGATAGTTTAACAATATGATTGATGAATAATTATTGCTTTTTCCATGGGGGCTAAAATCTGAGTAGTTGAGGGTAGTCATGCAGGAATTACACATCTAAGTGTAATCTCAATTAAAACCCAGAATGTCAAAGCTCAGTGAGTTTTCCTGGTTGGCAGTGCTTCAGATGTGTTGTCTCACACTGTAGCTGCAAGAGTTAAGTGCATCCCCATGCAACTACACTAAAGAGGGAACTCCTGGAAGCTTGCATGTGGGTTCTCCTAGATTTTGCCCCATCTGCCTTTTTCCTTTGCTGATTTTATTGTGTTCTTTCTCTGTAGTAAACTGTAACTGTGAGTTCTTCTAGAGAATCATCAAGATTGGGAATATTAGGAACTTACTATCTTTTTTTTTCTTGCTTTAAAGCAGTTTTGCTAACAAAGGTCCATCTAGTCAAGGCTATGGTTTTTCCAGTGGTCATGTGTGGATGTGAGAGTTGGACTATACAGAAAGCTGAGTGCCAAAGGATTGATGCTTTTGAACTGTAGTGTTGGAGAAGACTCTTGAGAGTCCTTTGGACTGCAAGGAGATCAAACCAGTCTGTCCTAAAGGAGCTCAGTCCTGAGTGTTCTTTGGAAGAACTGATGTTGAAGCTCAAATTCCAATACTTTGGCCACTTGATGAGAAGAGCTGACTCATTAGAAAAGACCCTGATGCTGGGAAAGATTGAAGGCAGGAGAAGAAGGGGATGATGGAGGATGGGATGTTTGGATGCCATCACTGACTCAATGGACATGAATTTGGGTAAACTCCAGGAGTTTGTGATGGACAGGGAGGCCTGGTGTGCTATTGTCCATAGGTTGCAAAGAATCAGGCATGACTGAGCAACTGAACTGAACTGATCTTTTTTTTCCTTTAAAGCAGTTATTTCCATTTATCATTATGTACACTTGTCTATTTCATTTTTTTGCTTGGTTTCTACATATTCTACTGGAAATTTGGAAGTACATTATTTTCTTTCATTTCATTTACCTAGTCCCTGGCATAGAATGGTAGGTACTCAATAAATATCTGTGGAATTAGATATAAATTTACAGTATTGACTGAAAATAAAATTTAATCCACTCCAAAAAAGTTTAAATAAGATATGATAATGTTGTCTTTCAAATTGACTTTAACCTTAAAATATGATTTAGATTTACTACCTCAATAATTATCATATAATTGGAAATAAAAAGCCACCTAAAAGGTCACAACTAGAAAAAAGAAATTTACAAAAGAAACAAATCTCATTGGTAATGAAAAATACACAGTAAAGGTACTTGTAAATAACTTTATAACTATTTGTAAAACTAGTAGGAAGGTTAAAGACAAGGTTAAATGACAAAGTTTAAAGTAATAAATAATCTATATTCACATAATTAGTTAAGGGATACACAAATCAAAAAGATGCAAATATGATGTCAGAAGAGTAAACATGGAGTTCAGTTCAGTCACTCAGTCATGTCTGACTCTTTGTGTCCCCGTGGACTATAGCATGCCATTCTTCCCTTTCCATCACCAACTTATGGGAATTGCTCAAATTCATGTCCATCGACTTGGTGATGCTATCCAAACATCTCATTCTCTGTTGTCCCCTTCTCCTCCTGCCTTCGATGTTTCCTAGAATCAAGGTCTTTTACAATGAGTCAATTATTTGCATCAGGCAGCCAAAATATAAGGTCTTCAACATCAGGCCTTCCAAGGAATATTCAGGACCAATCTTCTTTAGGATGGACTGGTTGGATCTCCTTGCAGTCCAAGGGACTCTCAAGAGTCTTCTCCAACACCACACTTCAAAAGCATTGATTCTTCAGCTCTCAGCTTTCTGTATGGTCTAACTCTCACATCCATACACGACTACTGGAAAAACCATAGCTTTGACTTTATGGACCTTGGTTGGCAAAGTAATGTCTCTGCTTTTTAATATGATGTCTAAGTTGTTAATAGCTTTTCTTTCAAGGGGCGAGCATCTTTTTAACTTCATGGCTGGAGTCACTATTTGTAGTGATTTTGGGGCCCAAGAAAATCAAGTTTGTCACTGTTTCTATTGTTTCCCCATCTATTTTCCATGAAGTGATGGGGTCAGATGCCATGATCTTCATTTTTTGAATGTTGAGTTTTAAGCCAGCTTTTCACTCTCCACTTTCACTTTCATCAAGAGGCTCTTCCATTCCTCTTTACTTTCTGCAATAAGGATGGTGTCATCTGCATATCTGAGGTTACTGATATTTCTCCTGGCAATCTTGATTCCAGTTTGTGCTCCAGAAATGTCCAACCTGGCATTTCACATCTGCATATATGTTAAACAAGTAAAGTGACAATATACAGCCTTGGCATACATACTCCTTTCATAATTTGGAACTGTAAATTTGTGGTAGGGGCCAGTAAAATGCATGGTTGTTAAAAGGTATTTGCAATTAAGAGTTCAGCAACTTGATTATGTATGTATGTGAGTATCTAACTACCTCATGGTAACCACAAACCAAACATTTATAATAGATACACACACACAAAAGAAAGGAATCCAATGTAATGTGAAAGATAGTCATGAAATCACAAGGGATGAGGACAATAGAAAGATAAAGGAACAAAAAAGAGCTACAAAAGCATTCCCCAAACAATTAACAAAATGACAGGAAGTACATGCCTTTGAATTTCTTTAGCTGTAAATGCAGGAAATACTTTAATCAAAAGACATAGAGTGGCTGAATGGATCTGAAAACAAGACCCATATGTATACTGCCTACAAGAGTCTCACTTCTAATCCGAAGACACTCACAGACTAAAAGTGTGGTGATAGAGAAGATATTCCATGTGAATGGAAACAAAAAAAGCTGAAGTAGTAATACATACATTAGACAGACTAGGCTTTAGAACAGAGGTTACAATAAGAAATAAAGAAGGATATTATATAATAATCAAGGGATCAATCAAAGAAGATACAACCAATGTAAATATGTATGTCCCCAACATAGGAGCACCTACATATGTAAAGCAAATATTAACAAACATGAAGGGAGAAATTCACAGTAACACAATAGGGAACTTACCATCCTATATCAGTGGACAAATCATTCAAACAGGAAATCAATAAACAGTGGCCTTAAATGACACATTATACCAGCGATACCTATTTGATATTTATAGAATATTCCAAAAAAACTCATACAACACATCAAAAGGAAAAAAGTTCGATTTAAAAATGGGCAGAGAAACTGATAGGCATTTTCCAAAGACATATAAATGGTCAATAGGCACATAAAAAGTTGCTCAGTATCACTAACGAGCAGAAAAGTGTAAATCAAAACCACAAGAAGATGTCAACTCATGCATATCTGAATGATCATTATTAAAAAAAAAATTGAAAAAACAGAAATGACAAGTTTCAGCAAGAATGTGGAGATAAGGGAATCCTTGTTGGTGGGAAAGTGAACTGGTGCAGTCTTCATGGACTACAGTATATAACTAAAAATTTGTACCTCATTTATTTTGTAACTGAAAATCTGTACCATCATTTCTCCATTATGTGTTCTTGGCACTGGTTTCAAAGATTAGTTGGCTGTAGATGTGTGGGTTTATTTCTGGGTTTTGTATTATGTTCCATTGTATAAAGATGTGTGTGTGTGTGTGTGTGTGTGTGTGTGTGTGTGTGTGTGTGTGTGTGTGAATGCTTTTGTGCTTGTACTGTGCTCTTTTGGTTTGTTAAATCAAGTAGTTGATGCCTCCAGCTTTGCTCTTCTTGCTCAAGTTTGCTTTGGCTCTTTGGGGTCTTTTATCATTGTATATGAATTTTAGAATTTTTTTTATTTCTATAAAAATCTGGAATTTTGATACAGGTTACCTTGAAGAAAGTAAGTTCTGGAGATCTCCTATACAATAGTGTGGCTATAGTTAGCAATAATATATTGTATACCTGATGTTTGTTTATAGGGTAGATATTCTCATCACCATGACAACAAAAAGAGAAGGATAAATATGTGAGGCCATAGTTATGTTAATTAGCTTGATTGTGTTGATTATTTCACAATGCATACATATAATAAATCAAGTTGTACACTTTCAAAATACAACATTTTTAATTATCAATTATACCTCAGCAAAGCTGGAGGCAGGGAAAGAAAATAAAATGAGGAAGTAAGTGAGCTGAATTCTAAAGCTATGAAGAGGATAATTAATTGAAGAACTTTGTAACTTACTCCTGATCCACATTTTAAATTGCAGAGTTAATAAACCAGGACTAGAAATCTCCAAAGAATAAAGTGGAATAGATACAAGTTTGACTTATAAATGGGAACAACAGGGGTAGTGAAAAACTAATTTAGAGGTTAAAAATAACATATACTGAAGTAAGTGATAAGAAGTATCTACTATTTTTTTACATGTCCTTAAATTTATCTCTGTGTTCTGAGCAATTTGAAGCTATTTTTCCATTTTCCTGCTGTGCTAGAGGCTGTTGGTGGAAACTGACATGCAAGGAAGCAGAGGGTCAAGAAATTAGGGGACTTGGCCCTATCACTTCATGGCAAATAGAAGGGGAAAAGGTGGAAACATTGACAGATTTCTTCTTCTTGGTCTCTAAAATCACTGTGGATAGTGACTGCAGCCATGAAATCAGAAAATGATTGCTTCTTGGCAGGAAAGCTATGACAAACCTAGACAGTGTGTTGAAAAGCAGAGACATTACTTTGCCAACAAAGGTCACATACAGTTGTGAGAGCTGGATAATAAAAAAGGCAGAGCGCCAAAGAATTGATGCCTTTGAACTGAAAGTCTCTTGGACAGCAGAAAGATCAAACCAGTCAATCTTATAGGAAATCAAAGCTGAATACTCATTGGAAGGACTGATGCTGAAGCTGAAGCTCCAATATTTTGGTCACCTGATGTAAAGAGCTGATGCATTGGAAAAGACCCTGATGCTGGGGAAGATTGAGGGGAAAAGGAAAAGAAGGCATCAGAGGATGAGATGGCTAGATGGCACTGCTGATTCAATGAGCATGAACTTGGGCAAACTCTGAGAGATATTGAGGGGCAAGGAGGCCTGGCGTGCTGCAGTCCTTGGGGTCACAAAGAGCTGAACCTAACTGGGTGACTAAACAGTTCAGTTCAGTTCAGTTGCTCAGTCGTATCTGACTCTTTGTGACCCCATGAATTGCAGCACGCTAGGCCTCCCTGTCCATCACCAACTCCCGGAGTTCACCCAAACCCGTGTCCATTGAGTCAGTGATGCCATCCAGCCATCTCATGCTCTGTTGTCTCCTTCTCCTCCTGCCCGCAATCCCTCCCAGCATCGGAGTCTTTTCTAATGAGTCAGCTTTTTGCATGAGGTGGCCAAAGTACTGGAGTTTCAACTTCAGCATCAGTCCTTCCAAAGAAATCCAAGGACTGATCTCCTTTAGAATGGACTCTCTGGATCTCCTTGCAGTCCAAAGGGACTCTCAAGAGTCTTCTCCAACACCACAGTTCAAAAGCATCAATGCTTCGGCACTCAGCCTTCTTCACAGTCCAGCTCCCACATCTATACATGACCACAGGAAAAACCATAGCCTTGACTAGACAAAAACAACAGAAATCAGACATGATGTGGGTCTACTAACTGAAAGTGAGTACCATTTCCAAAGATTCCAGACCTGATGCTCCGAATACATCTTGTAATATTAATATCAACATTATTAATTTTTCTAACTCAAACATCCTTTGTTGTGTCTGTTGAAAAGCTCAGTTTCTGTCAGTAGAGAGTACTGCAGTGGTCCTGTTTGCTTTTTGTCTATGTGGCACTCACTCCTCTTCTTGTAAAGTATCTAGATTTCCTATTGAAGATCTATCCTTTCCTGGCCATGGCCTGGGCATGTGACATTTGCTGTTTCAATCAGATTTATATCAGGGGATTTAAATCTGAAATAGAAATATCAACCAGGAATTAGTTTCCCCAGCTGCTAAGCCCTGATAAAATGTTCATTAATTTTCTCCTATTTGTGATCTCAGAAGTGCCTTGGTTTTTCATTTTTCTGAGGAAAATACTTGTGCTGAGTCTATATGCATGCATGCTAAGTCACTTCAGTTGTGTCCAATTCTTTGCAACCGTATGGACTGTAGCCTGCCTGGCTCCTCTGTTCATGGGATTCTCCAGGAAAGAATACTAGAGTGGGTTGCCGTGCTCTCCTCCACGGGATCTCCCCAGCCCGGGGATCAAGCCCATATCTCCTGCACTCCTGCATTACAGGCAGATTCTTTGCTACTGAGTCACTGGGGAAGCCCTGTGTTCTGTGTATGAGATACCAAATACAGTCAAAGCTGGAGCCTCAAGGTTGAGGAGGATTAATCTCTTGCTGCCAGGAAGATATACCTAGTGAAGTGAGGTATGGCTTGGCAATATGCTGTGGGCTCTTTGGAGATGTATTCAAGTAGATGTGTTCATAGGACTTTATAATGTCCCTTATAGTGCNATTGACAGATTTCTTCTTCTTGGTCTCTAAAATCACTGTGGATAGTGACTGCAGCCATGAAATCAGAAAATGATTGCTTCTTGGCAGGAAAGCTATGACAAACCTAGACAGTGTGTTGAAAAGCAGAGACATTACTTTGCCAACAAAGGTCACATACAGTTGTGAGAGCTGGATAATAAAAAAGGCAGAGCGCCAAAGAATTGATGCCTTTGAACTGAAAGTCTCTTGGACAGCAGAAAGATCAAACCAGTCAATCTTATAGGAAATCAAAGCTGAATACTCATTGGAAGGACTGATGCTGAAGCTGAAGCTCCAATATTTTGGTCACCTGATGTAAAGAGCTGATGCATTGGAAAAGACCCTGATGCTGGGGAAGATTGAGGGGAAAAGGAAAAGAAGGCATCAGAGGATGAGATGGCTAGATGGCACTGCTGATTCAATGAGCATGAACTTGGGCAAACTCTGAGAGATATTGAGGGGCAAGGAGGCCTGGCGTGCTGCAGTCCTTGGGGTCACAAAGAGCTGAACCTAACTGGGTGACTAAACAGTTCAGTTCAGTTCAGTTGCTCAGTCGTATCTGACTCTTTGTGACCCCATGAATTGCAGCACGCTAGGCCTCCCTGTCCATCACCAACTCCCGGAGTTCACCCAAACCCGTGTCCATTGAGTCAGTGATGCCATCCAGCCATCTCATGCTCTGTTGTCTCCTTCTCCTCCTGCCCGCAATCCCTCCCAGCATCGGAGTCTTTTCTAATGAGTCAGCTTTTTGCATGAGGTGGCCAAAGTACTGGAGTTTCAACTTCAGCATCAGTCCTTCCAAAGAAATCCAAGGACTGATCTCCTTTAGAATGGACTCTCTGGATCTCCTTGCAGTCCAAAGGGACTCTCAAGAGTCTTCTCCAACACCACAGTTCAAAAGCATCAATGCTTCGGCACTCAGCCTTCTTCACAGTCCAGCTCTCACATCTATACATGACCACAGGAAAAACCATAGCCTTGACTAGACAAAAACAACAGAAATCAGACATGATGTGGGTCTACTAACTGAAAGTGAGTACCATTTCCAAAGATTCCAGACCTGATGCTCCGAATACATCTTGTAATATTAATATCAACATTATTAATTTTTCTAACTCAAACATCCTTTGTTGTGTCTGTTGAAAAGCTCAGTTTCTGTCAGTAGAGAGTACTGCAGTGGTCCTGTTTGCTTTTTGTCTATGTGGCACTCACTCCTCTTCTTGTAAAGTATCTAGATTTCCTATTGAAGATCTATCCTTTCCTGGCCATGGCCTGGGCATGTGACATTTGCTGTTTCAATCAGATTTATATCAGGGGATTTAAATCTGAAATAGAAATATCAACCAGGAATTAGTTTCCCCAGCTGCTAAGCCCTGATAAAATGTTCATTAATTTTCTCCTATTTGTGATCTCAGAAGTGCCTTGGTTTTTCATTTTTCTGAGGAAAATACTTGTGCTGAGTCTATATGCATGCATGCTAAGTCACTTCAGTTGTGTCCAATTCTTTGCAACCGTATGGACTGTAGCCTGCCTGGCTCCTCTGTTCATGGGATTCTCCAGGAAAGAATACTAGAGTGGGTTGCCGTGCTCTCCTCCACGGGATCTCCCCAGCCCGGGGATCAAGCCCATATCTCCTGCACTCCTGCATTACAGGCAGATTCTTTGCTACTGAGTCACTGGGGAAGCCCTGTGTTCTGTGTATGAGATACCAAATACAGTCAAAGCTGGAGCCTCAAGGTTGAGGAGGATTAATCTCTTGCTGCCAGGAAGATATACCTAGTGAAGTGAGGTATGGCTTGGCAATATGCTGTGGGCTCTTTGGAGATGTATTCAAGTAGATGTGTTCATAGGACTTTATAATGTCCCTTATAGTGCAATAGTGCTTTTATTCTCATCCATTAATACATGGTCTATTCTTGAAGTAAACACTTTTTAGTGTACTTTTAACTGAAAAATTGAATCTATTTACTGTTACTCCACAGTAGAGTGAATTCAGTCAAAGAAGCTTCTGGATTTTAATTACTGACCTACTCTTTTAGAGTTCACTCTTTGTCATTCAATAAACATTCACAGTATATGTTATATACAATACACTGTGCTATGGCCTAATGGAGCTTCATTTTAGCACATTTTGATATGAGCAAAATTAAGAGCTTTGCTGGGGAGAAATTTATAATATTTGAGGAAAAATGTCATTTCAGACAGATAATGATCCCTGAAGTTTTAAAAAATTTTAAGAGATTGTGGTTCCATAAAACAACTGTCCTTGTTAACAGTTCCCAAATATATATAGTATTTAACTTCATAAGATTGCAAAAGATTCTCTTATTAACCAACCTTAATTTTTCTCCTAAAATCCATTTCTGCCTTCTCTCCCATCATTGCATCGATAGAATAACCGATTTTTATGATAATTCTTCATTTAGCTAATAGCATTAACAAGAAATCCTTTATATATTTAAGACACTTACTAATTCACTTTTCAGGCTTTTTCCTCTGCAGGCTAAATAATCTAATTTTGTCAACATTTATATCATATTTAAAGATTACTTTAGAAGAGTTTAATTATGTTAGTGAAATATCCTCCAATCAAACCAGGTGTCTGGCGAGGAGAACTGTAGTTAGTAGACTTGTAAAGCTAAAGAGGTTTCCAATTATATGCTATTCTGTGCTATAAACTTCCATCTGGCAGAGACCTGGAGGAAACAAGCAAAACAGTTGCAACTATTGGTTCTTAGTGGGGCTTGACACCTGAATGAACCACCAAAAACAGATCTGAATCATGCCCCACTGATAAAGTTCCCAAGTATAGAATATTCAGTGGTTTTTGCAATAATATGCTAGAAAATCAGCTTTCAAATCAAGGTGGAATCTGATATATGCTCAGTGAAAGTGAGAACTACCTTAAAATAATGAGGCTAAGTGATTTCAAGATAATATCACATGTCTTCTGCCCTCTGCTGAGGACAGTAGGGGGTCATGGTCCATTGCTGTATGACCTAGCCACTTTGCCATGAATCAAGGTATGTCTTTGCCATTGGTTCATGGTTCCCCCTTATTCTTAGGGTATACATTTCAAGTTCCCCACTGGGTGCCTGAAACCGTGCATGTTGTTAATGCTGCTGTTCAGTTGCCAAGTCATGTCCGACTCTGCGACTAAATGGACTGCAGCATTCTAGGCCTCCCTGTCTCTCACCATCTCACAGAGTTTGCCCAAGTTCATGTTCACTGAATCAGTGATGCCATCTAACCCTCTCATCCTTTGTCTCCCTCTTCTCCTTTTGCCTTCAATCTTTCCCATGCTTGCATGCTAAATTGCTTCAGTCCTGTCTATCTTTGTAACGCTATGGACTGTAGCCTGCCAGGCTCTTCTATCCGTGGGATTTGCTAGACAAGAACCTTGGAGTTGGTTGCCATTCCAACCTGCAGGGATTTTCCCAACCCAGGGATCGAACTTGTGGCTCCTGAATTCAGTGGGTTTCTTTACTGCTGAGCCACTGAGGAAGCCCCATCTTTCCCATAGTCACCTATATCAGTTTAGTTCTGTTCAGTTCAGCTACACAGTTGTGTCCAATGCTTTGTGACTCCATGGAGTACAGCACACCAGGCTTCCCTGTCAATAACCAATTCCTGGAGCTTACTCAAACTCATGTCCATCGAGTCAGTGATGCCATACAACTATATCATCCTCTGTCATCCCCTTCTCCTTTAGCCTTCAATCATTCCCAGCATCAGGGTCTTTTCAAATGAGTCATTTCTTCCAATCAGGTTGCCAAAGTATTGGAGTTTCAGGTTCAGCATCAGTCCTTCCAATGAATGTTTAGGACTGATTTCCTTTAGGATAGACTGGTTGGATCTCCTTGCAGTCTAAGGGCCTCTCAAGAGTCTTCTCCAACACCAAAGTTCAAAAGCATCAATTCTTCAGCACTTGACTTTCTTTATAGTCCAAATCTCACATCCATACATGACTACTGGAAAAACCATAGCTTTGACTAGACCTTTGTTGGCAAAATAATGTATCTGCTTTTTAATGTGCTGTCTAGGTTAGTCATAACTTTTCTTCCAAGGAGGAAGCATCTTTTAGTTTCATGGCGGTGGTCACCATCTGCAGTAATTTTGGAGCCCCCCCCCAAATAGTCTGTCATTGTTTCTCTGTTTCCCCATCTATTTGCCATGAAGTGATGGGACCAGATACCATGATCTTAGTTTTTTGTATGTTGAGTTTTAAGCCAGGTTTTTCACTCTCTGCTTTCACTTTCATGAATAGGTTCTTTAGTTCTTCTCTTTCTGTCATAAGGGTGGTGTCATCTGCCTATCTGAGGTTTTTGATATCTCTCCCAGCAATCTTGATTCCAGCTTGTTCTTCATACAGTCTAGCCTTTCTCATGATGTACTCTGCATATAAGTTTAAAAAGCAGGGTGACAATATACTCCTTTCCCTATTTGGAACCAGTCTGTTGTTCCATGTCCAGTTCTAACTGTTGCTTCTTGACCTGCATCCAGATTTCTCAGGAGACAAGTCAGGTGGTCTTTAAGAGTTTTCCACAGTTTGTTGTGATCCACACAGTCAAACGCTTTGGCATATTCAATAAAGTAGAATAGATGTTTTTTTCTGGAACTCTCTTGCTTTTTTGATGATCCAGTGGATATTGCTTGTTTGATCTCTGGTTCCTCTGACTTTTCTAAATCCAGCTTCAACTTCTGGAATTTCTAGGTTCATGTACTTTTGAAGCCTGGCTTGGAGAATTTTGAGTATTACTTTGCTAGCATGTGAGATGAGTGCAATTGTGAGGTAGTGCGAAGATTCTTTGGAATTGCCTTTCTTTGGGATTGGAATAAAAATTGACATTTTCCAGTCCTGTGGCCATTGCTGAGTTTTCCAAATTTGCTGGCATATTGAGTGCAGCACTTTCACAGCATCATATTTTAGGATTTGAAATAGCTCAACTAGAATTCCATCACCTCCCCAAGCTTTGTTCATAGTAATGCTTCCTATTAAGGGCTACTTGACTTTGCATTCCAGGTTATCTGGTTCTGGGTGAGTGATCACACCATCGTGGTTATCTGGGTCATGAAGATCTTTTTTGTATAGTTATTCTGTGTATTCTTGCCACCTCTTAATATCTTCTGCTTCTGTTAGGTCCATCCATACCATTTCTGTCCTTTATTGTGCCCATCTTTGCATGAAATTTTCCCTTGGTATTTCTAATTTTCTTGAAGAGATCTCTAGTCTTTCCCATTCTATTGTTTTATTTGCATTGATCACCCAGGAAGGCTTTCTTCTCTCTCCTTGCTATTCTTTGGAAATCTGAATTTAAATGGGTATGTCTCTCCTTTTCTCCTTTGCCTTTTACTTCTCTTCTTTTCTCAGCTATTTGTAAAGCCTCCTCAGACAACCATTTTGCCAGTTTGCAGTTCTTTTTCTTGGGGATGGTCTTGATAATGGCCTCCATCCCTAGTTCTTCAGGCACTTTTTCTATCAGACATAATCCCTTGAATCTATTTCTCACTTCCACTGTATAATCATAAGGCCTTTGATTTAGGTCATACCTGGATTGCCTAGTGGTTTTCCCTACGTTCTTCAATTTAAGTCTGAATTTGGCAATAAGGACTTCATGATCTGAGCCACAGTCAGCTCCTGGTCCTGTTTTTGCTGGCTGTATAGAGCTTCTCCATCTTTGGCTGCAAAGAATATAATCAATCTGATTTTGGTATTGACCATCTGGTGATGTCCATGTTAGAGCCTTCTCTTGTGTTGTTGGAAGAGGGTGTTTGCTATGACCAGTGCATTTTATTGGCAAACGTCTATTAGCCTTTGCCCTGCTTCATTCCGCATTCCAAGTTCAAATTTGCCTGTTACTCCAGGTATTTCTTGAATTCCTACTTTTGCACTCCAGTCCCCTATAATGTAAAGGACATCTTCTTTGGGTTAGCTCAAGGAGGTCTTGTAGGTCTTCGTAGAACCATTCAGCTTCAGCTTCCTCAGCATTACTGGTCAGTGGATAGTCTTGGATTACAAATATTGAATGGCTTGCCTGGAAACAGAGATCATTCTGTCGTTTTTGAGATTGCATCCAAATACTGCATTTCAGACTCTTTTGTTGACTATGAATGTTTCTCCATGTCTTCTGAGGGATTCCTGCCTGCAGTAGTAGATTTAATGGTCATCTGAGTTCAATTCATCCATTCCAGTCCATTTTAGTTCACAGATTCCTAAAATGTCACTGTTTACTCTTGCCATCTCCTGTTTGATCACTTCCAATTTGCCTTGATTCACAGACCTAACATTCCAGGATGCTATGCAATATTGCTCTTTACAGCATCGGACTTTACTTTCATCACCAGTCACATCCACAACTGGGTGTTGTTTTTGCTTTGGCTCTGTCTCTTCATTCTTTCTGGAGTTATTTCTCTACTGATCTCCAGTAGCATATTGGGCACCCACCAACCTGGAGAGTTCATCTTTCAGTGTCCTCTCTTCTTTGCCTTTTCATACTTTTCATGGGGTTCTCAAGACAAGAATACTGAAGTGGTTTGCCATTCCCTTCTCCAATGGGCCACATTTTGTCAGAATTCTCTACCATGACCCATCTGTGTTGGGCAGCCTTACACCAAGATGAATGGGTCATGGTGGAGAGTCCCCTATATATACCATATTTTTTCCTAAAACCTTGAGTATTACCCTGTATTAGGCTTCCCTGGTGGCTCAGTGATAACGAATCCCCCAGCCAGTGCAAGAGACACAGGTTTGATCCCTGAGTCAGGAAAATCCCCTGGAGAAGGGAATGGCTATCCACTCTAGTATTCTTGTCTGGGAAATCCCATGGACAGAGGAGACTTGTGGGCTACAGTCCATGGGGTCACAAAATAATCAGACAACACTTAGTGACTAAACAACAACAACAAAGTACTCTGTGTATACCATGCTTTTTCCTATACATGATTTCCAGTGATAAAGTTTAATTTATAAATTAGATACAGTAAGATATTACCAATAATTAATAATACAGTAGAACCATTGTTATACTAAAAAGTTATATGAATGTGGTCTCTCTCACAAAATCTTATTGTGCAAATTTAATGTCTTTTCTATCTTAACTAAGTACTTATAATGCACTGTGGCAATAACTTAGTTTGAGGTGTGATAGGAGAACTGGCAAAAACTTCTTTTTCATAATTTCATGGATAGAAGATTCCTTCGTACTGTAGATCTCAGCAACCTCAAAAAAACTATTTTTTTCTCTTTGTTTATTAAATCAGGAACTTTCACCTTTCATTTAAAGGAAGTACTTACAGCTTCTCTTTGGTATATTCAAATTGCCAGCATCACTACTCTTTAAAGTAGTGATGCACTTTAAAGAGGGCCATTAGTAAATAAAGAGTTACTTGAATATATGCACTATGATAATTTAATAGTCCATTTGATAACTGAGAGGGCTAATCATTACTAAGGAGCAAGAATACCCTAAACAAAGGGATAATTCATGTCCTGGTGAAAGAGAGCTAGTCGGCTTGAGATGTCATCACTCTACTCAAAACACTGTGAAAGTTTAAAGTTATGAATTATTTCTGAAACTTTCCATGTAATATTTCAGACTGAAGTTGACCATGGGTAAATGAGACTATGGATGGTGAAATCATGGATAAAGGGGGACTAGTGTTTCTTTTGGAGAAGGCAGTGGCACCCCACTCCAGTACTCTTGCCTGGAAAATCCCACGGAAGGAGGAGCCTGGTAGGCTGTAGTCCATGGGGTCCCTAAGAGTCGGACATGACTGAGTGACTTCACTTTCACATTTCACTTTCATGCATTGGAAAAGGAAATGGAAACCCGCTCCAGTGTTCTTGCCTGCAGAATCCCAGGGACGAGGGAGCCTGGTGGGTGTCGCACAGAGTCGCACATGAGTGAAGCAACTTAGCAGCAGCAGCAGCAGTTTTTCTTTGGCCATAATTGTTGCACACTTTTAAAAAACTAATCATTGGTTTAGTTGTTAAATTAAACCATGTCTGACTCACTCTTGTGACACCATGCACTGTAGCCTGCCAGGCTTCTCTGGCCATGGAATTTCCCAGGCAGGAATACTGGAGTGGTTGCCATTTACTCATTTCCTTCTCCAGAGGATCTTCCCAACCCAGAGATAAAAATCCTGCATTACAGTCAGATTCTTTACCAACTGAGCCAAAAGGGAAGCCCCACTCATTTCTTTCCTTTTCATCAATAAGCTAAAAATCACTATACTATTCACTTTAAATGGGTGGATTTATGGTATGGTCAAGGCTATGGTTTTTCCAGTAGTCATGTATGGATGTGAGAGTTGGACTGTGAAGAAGGCTGGGTGCCATAGAATTGATGCTTTTGAACTGTGGTGTTGGAGAAGACTCTTGACAGTCCCATGGACTGCAAGGAAATCCAACCAGTCCATTCTGAAGGAGATCAGCCCTGGCATTTCTTTGGAAGGAATGATGCTAAAGCTGAAACTCCAGTACTTTGGACACCTCATGCAAAGAGTTGATTCATTGGAAAAGACTCTGATGCTGGGAGGGACTGGGGGCAGGAGGAGAAGGGGACAACAGAGGATGAGATAGCTGGATGGCATCACTGACTCGATGGATGTGAATCTGAGTGAACTTGGGAGTTGGTGATGGACAGGGAGGCCTGGTGTGCTACAATTCATGGGGTAGCAAAGAGTAGGAAACGACTGAGCGACTGAACTGAACTGAACTGATGGTATGTAAAATGTATCCCTATAAAGCTTTAATAAATAAAAAATAGCAGATAGATTTTAACAGTCTTTACATATTTTAGACAAAATATATGTTCCAAGTAACTTTATGCCCATCAGTCTCTTCAGCCATCTTTATTACTTCCTCTTCCGACTGCTATCTGAATCTTACAATAGGAAATTATCCTGGTGGATCCCCACTTCCCTGAAGTGAACATGAAGCTGACCTGAAATTTGACACAGAAGCTATGCGACTTCTCAGCTTCAGCTCTTTCTGGGGCTATTGTCCTAACGATGGGATGTCCTGTGGACCAAAACTAAGATGGACCAAGAGAGATGTCCAAGATGCAGCACTGGAGGGGGCGCTGACTCACAGTTCTGCAAGTGCTAACTCTCAGTGCCTCCTAGCCCCGGCCCTGCAGACTTTGTCCAAGTGGGGTATGCTGGTGGTGTACAGATATATTAGCATGTGGTGAGGGGAGGAAATGATACTTTTGCTGCAGTCCTATGGCAATTTGACCCATGTATGAATGCAATACAAATTCTGTGGATCTGGGAGAGGGATCTTATGTATCAGCAAACTATGTAAATCAGGATCACTATTCTGGTCCCTCTGATTTTTCCTTCTCTTTTGTCTTGTTCTGATCCTATGTATTGAACTGTGTTCTCCCAAAATTCATACGTTGATGTACTAACCTTCAATATAGCTGAATGTGACTGTGGACATAGTGCCCTTTAAAGGATTAATTAAGAGGAAATGAGGTCACATAGGTGGGCCCTAATCCAGTAGGACTAGTGTCCTTATTAGAAGAGGGAAAGACCACAGAAATATGTATGCCCAGAGGAAAGGCCATGTGAGGGCACAGGAAGAGGGTGACCATCTGCAAGCCAAGGAGGTACTTCTCAAGCGAAACCAGACTTATCAGCACCTTCATCTCAGAGTTCCAGTCTCCAAACAGTGAGAAAATAAATTTCTGTCATTCCGGCCACTTGTTCAGTAGCTCAATTGCATCTGACTCTTTGCAACCCTGTGGACTATAGCTGCCAGGCTTCCCTCTCAGGCCAGTAATATGGTATTCTCTATGGCAGCCCTAAGCCAAAGAATACAGCTGATCACATAGACAATGCTGTGCTGGGAAGGTCTTAGTACAGGAAAATTTCCCCTTCCTAGCCCTTCCTACAACCATTCTGGGATATTCACACATGAACACTGAGTTTATCTTTTTATTTTTTATTCTTTAAGTTCAAAGAAGCTATTCTTGAATTAAGAAATCCCTTTATGAGGTATTATTAGAATTTGAGGTCAAGCCAAGAAAAACCTCTGCAGGTTTCTGTTTGCTCTAGAAATAGGACTATAAATTTTAATGGATTGGTTCAATATTCTTTAAGTTCGAGACCTTGCCCAGGCCCTGCTGTTATTACCTACATAAGAAAAGAAGTTGACTCGATGTCATTCTTGAATGATGAACCATGTCTTTCTTGAAAACAGGAAGCTGGCCTCTTTCCATAATGTACATTTAATGATTGGAACTGTTTATTTGTCTTCTTAATTCTCTCACTTAATTTAGGGTTAAACCACACCTATTCTCTTTCCTCTTAAACACATACACACATACATATATATATATATATATATATAATACATGTAATATAATCTATTGATTATATATATATATACAATATGTATGCATGCATACATGCTAAGTCATTTCAGTTGTGTTTGACTCTGTGTGACCCAATGGACAGTACCCCACCAGGCTCCTCTGTCCATGGGATTCTCCAGGCAAGAGTACTGGAGTGGGTTGCCGTGTCCTCCTCCATGGGACCTTCCCAACCCATGGGATTGAACCCACATGTCTTATCTCCTGGATTGGCAGGTGTGTTCTTTACCATTATTGCCACCTGGACAGCCCATATAATTTGTATATTCAATATATGTTATACATACATATATACACATATAGATATAAACTTCAATGCCAATAAATTACAATATTAAAGAATGGACCAAAATGACATTTTTATGGGACAGGGACAAATCTTAATAGTCTGTCAGAAGTTTGGTGGAATTGAGAGCCAGTAATAATATGGCTAGATCATCTCTAACTCTGTCATGGAAGAATTCTATAACAACAGGTGAAAATATGATCTAGCCTAACACACTCCTTTTATATATATGGACACTTGAGTGCAGCTGTGGAATCAATCCTACAACTGTAGTCAAAGAGGTTTTTCATATTATTACTGGTGAAAGCCATTGACTGTGTGGATCACAACAAACTGTGGAAAATTTTTAAAGAGATGGGAATACCAGATCACCTGACTTGCCTCCTGAGAAATCTGGATGCATGTCGAGAAGTAGGAGTTAGAACTGGACATGGAATGACAGACTGCTTCCAAATTGGGAAAGGCTGTATATTGTCACCCTGCTTATTTAACTTATATGCGGAGTACATCATGAGAAATGCTGGGCTGGATGAAGTGGGCTGGGCTAGAATCAAGACTGCTGGGAGAAATATCAAGGAGCTCATATATGAAGATGATACCACCCTTATGGCAGAAAGTGAAGAGGAACTAAAGAGCCTCTTGATAAAAGTGAAAGAGGAGAGTGAAAAAGTTGGCTTAAAGCTCAACATTCAAAAAACTAAGATCATGACATCTGGTCCCATCATTTCATGGCAAATAGATGGGGAAGCTATGGAAAACAGTAACAGATTTTATTTTCTTGGGCTCCACAGTCACTGTAGATGGTGACTGCAGTCATGAAATTAAAATTCACTTGCTCCTTGGAAGAAAAGCTATGACCAACCTAGGTAGCATATTAAAAATCAGAGACATTACCTTGCCAACAAAGGTCCATCTAGTCAAAGCTATGGTTTTTCCAGTAGTCATGTATGGATGTGAGAGTTGGACTATAAAGAAAGTCAAGTGCTGAAGAATTGATGCTGTTGAACTGTGGCATTGGAGAAGACTCTCGAGAGTCTCTTGGACTGCAAGGAGATCCAATCATTCCATCCTAAATGAAATCAGTCCTGAATATTCATTGGAAGGACTGATGCTGAAACTGAAACTCCNTATATAATACATGTAATATAATCTATTGATTATATATATATATACAATATGTATGCATGCATACATGCTAAGTCATTTCAGTTGTGTTTGACTCTGTGTGACCCAATGGACAGTACCCCACCAGGCTCCTCTGTCCATGGGATTCTCCAGGCAAGAGTACTGGAGTGGGTTGCCGTGTCCTCCTCCATGGGACCTTCCCAACCCATGGGATTGAACCCACATGTCTTATCTCCTGGATTGGCAGGTGTGTTCTTTACCATTATTGCCACCTGGACAGCCCATATAATTTGTATATTCAATATATGTTATACATACATATATACACATATAGATATAAACTTCAATGCCAATAAATTACAATATTAAAGAATGGACCAAAATGACATTTTTATGGGACAGGGACAAATCTTAATAGTCTGTCAGAAGTTTGGTGGAATTGAGAGCCAGTAATAATATGGCTAGATCATCTCTAACTCTGTCATGGAAGAATTCTATAACAACAGGTGAAAATATGATCTAGCCTAACACACTCCTTTTATATATATGGACACTTGAGTGCAGCTGTGGAATCAATCCTACAACTGTAGTCAAAGAGGTTTTTCATATTATTACTGGTGAAAGCCATTGACTGTGTGGATCACAACAAACTGTGGAAAATTTTTAAAGAGATGGGAATACCAGATCACCTGACTTGCCTCCTGAGAAATCTGGATGCATGTCGAGAAGTAGGAGTTAGAACTGGACATGGAATGACAGACTGCTTCCAAATTGGGAAAGGCTGTATATTGTCACCCTGCTTATTTAACTTATATGCGGAGTACATCATGAGAAATGCTGGGCTGGATGAAGTGGGCTGGGCTAGAATCAAGACTGCTGGGAGAAATATCAAGGAGCTCATATATGAAGATGATACCACCCTTATGGCAGAAAGTGAAGAGGAACTAAAGAGCCTCTTGATAAAAGTGAAAGAGGAGAGTGAAAAAGTTGGCTTAAAGCTCAACATTCAAAAAACTAAGATCATGACATCTGGTCCCATCATTTCATGGCAAATAGATGGGGAAGCTATGGAAAACAGTAACAGATTTTATTTTCTTGGGCTCCACAGTCACTGTAGATGGTGACTGCAGTCATGAAATTAAAATTCACTTGCTCCTTGGAAGAAAAGCTATGACCGACCTAGGTAGCATATTAAAAATCAGAGACATTACCTTGCCAACAAAGGTCCATCTAGTCAAAGCTATGGTTTTTCCAGTAGTCATGTATGGATGTGAGAGTTGGACTATAAAGAAAGTCAAGTGCTGAAGAATTGATGCTGTTGAACTGTGGCATTGGAGAAGACTCTCGAGAGTCTCTTGGACTGCAAGGAGATCCAATCATTCCATCCTAAATGAAATCAGTCCTGAATATTCATTGGAAGGACTGATGCTGAAACTGAAACTCCAATTCTTTGACCACTTTATGTGAAGAACTGACTCATTGGAAAAGACCCTGATGCTGGAATAGATTGAAGGCAGGAGGAGAAGAGGATGGAAGAGGATGATATGGTGGGATGGTATCACCAACTCTATGGAATGAGTTTGAGTAAGTTCTGGGCATTGGTGATGGACTGGGAAGCCTGCTACAGTCAATGTGGTCGCGAAGAGTTGGACATGACTGTGTGACTGAACTGTCTGATGCAAACGTTCCCTGGCACTGCTTTCGTGATGTCCGCCTCTGTGCAAAGTCTGTGACGGTGGTTTAAAAACTGTTCCCTCAGAGTCCAGCAGATCCTTGAGGCTTCTTCAGGACTATCTAAGGAGTCCTAATAAGACAGGGACTGTCTTATTATTATTGTGACTGGGCCTAAAATTTCATTTGAACAAAAGGTTGCTTCCACAAATACATGTGAAATGTTTGATATCGTATTGATTATATAACAAGCGCTACTTAACTGTTAGCTACTACTATTAGTAAAGAGTTTGTAAGACATATTCTGTAGAAATCTTGAGTTAATGTCCTAATTATTCTACCATGTTGTTCTGAAGAAAGGCTATTTTTGAATTTCATGAAACTCAGAAGCATTTTAAAGCATCTTTAAAATTTTTATGATATTCAGGAATAGCTATACCTTATTGTATAAGGCTTTAATGTGCAAATAGCCGAAGAAAGCCTTTGTTATTTTGCAACCTCACTTTTGCTACTTTTGCTTTTAGATTAAAATAAAATTTACAGTTTCATTTTTTTAATCTAGGTTACCCACAGCTGGGACTGACTTGGGAAATTTTACCTTTGGATCTGAGAGTACAAATACATCCATCAATATTCTATTTCCCCAAAGTATGCTAATTCTCATGAATAATCACTACCATCATGGCAAATTTTCAGAGATCATAACTGGATCATTCTCCTGCAATTGCTGTAAAGCAAGTTTTGTATTAGAAGCTACTTAACTTGATGATTCTGTCACATTCTGGCCCCTGACCTACCTTTCCAGTCTTGCACTCCAAGGATGAGGAACATTTCACTTCCTTCCTTTGCTTACAGCATTCTCCATGCTCAGAATGCTTATTATCTCTGTTCAATTGTCAAAATCTTTTCCACTTTTCAGAGGAGGTTTCACATTCTGCCTCTTCCAGGATGCTTTCTCATTCCTTCAGCATCATAATCACCTTGCACCAGCCCTGGCATTTTCTTCCTTTGAGACCTCTTAGTTTACTGTTGTCTCTTTGGAAGAACTCACCAAGTTTTTATTTGTGTCTGCATACATTTTATAGTTTCCTACCAGATTTTCTACTTCATGAGGGTATGTATCAGTATCAATAGATAATCAACATTTCCTGAAGTAATATTGCATATGTAATTAAAGAAGGAATGACTTTGTACCTTTGCTCTGAGATATTGACTCTTGGTCCCCTTTTAACTGTCAAGTGTTAAGCCCTTCTGTAGCCAGTGGTTGTAATAGTACCTCACTTATTTTCTTTCAATCACATTTGAGCTCGACTGATATATGGGGCAAGACATTTTCTCTTAATTTTGTTCTTACAGATAACACATTCTCTTGGCTCTGTAACATTCCATATTCTCAGCGATGTCTTGAGTTCTTAGGTATCCTAGAATGTTCTGGAGACCCCTTTTGAGATTAGGGCAAATTTAGATTGGGAAGTTTACTGTTNTCTTAATTTTGTTCTTACAGATAACACATTCTCTTGGCTCTGTAACATTCCATATTCTCAGCGATGTCTTGAGTTCTTAGGTATCCTAGAATGTTCTGGAGACCCCTTTTGAGATTAGGGCAAATTTAGATTGGGAAGTTTACTATTATTTAATATTGCCAAAATTTCTCACAGAAGGCTGTATAAACGTTGAAATTCACTTTTCTTAGGCATAAGGGAGAACCCTTATAGAATAACCTAAGCACAAAGTGGCTTTCAGACACTGACTCTCTGGTGTATGAGGGCTCACAGATAATAAGTGAACACCTTCATCTCAAAAGCCACATGACTGTCATAAAGNTTGAAATTCACTTTCCTTAGGCATAAGGGAGAACCCTTATAGAATAACCTAAGCACAAAGTGGCTTTCAGATACTGACTCTCTGGTGTATGAGAACTCACAGATAATAAGTGAACACCTTCATCTCAAAAACCACATGACTGTCATAAAGAACTGGCTCCTCTCTGTCCTACGAATCAGGTGCCCACACATTCCCCTTTATCTGGAAGAGAACCTAGTTATGCTCGATGTTCCTGTGTAAAGATTAATACCAATCCTTTGCTTCCTCAAAAAGTGTCTCTGTTTAGATAGTAAAGTAATGGTCCCTCTACTCATAAAGTCCCTCTATTTATTATGAACTGTCAGTTCAATACTGGAGGCCTGTGAATCAAGAGAGAATCAGAAACTAAACTGGAATGAAGAGAAGACATACTCCTTAGAGCTGGAAACTCTTTCTTTCTGAGTTCAGTGCATTTAATAAGATCCTGCAATTTAGAGTAATTTCTTATCTTCTTAGATGTCCCTCATGACTCCGCAGGGCTGTGGCAATGTGTGTTTGTGGAGGCTGGCTATGGTGTGGATGCAGAAGTGGATGCTTCTACTGGTAATATAGAGAGTCACTGATTTTCTTTCATTGTGAGATTGGCACAATTTAACAACTGTGTTATCCAGAGAAACCAAAGGCTTTGTCAGCCAGTCTTGGTGACAGTGGGATGTGACTGAACTGATTCTTGTGGTGGAAGGGGCATCTTTAAGAAATTTTTACCTCCTGGGAGATCCCTGAATCAGGTGAATCTCTCATTGGCCTTGCTCAGATTACATTATTGACCACAGAATTTAAATATCCGTTTGTTTTTCTGAGCTCTATACTGTAATATTTTAAGCCTGCTTATCCTTCCAATGTCCTTGTGAGCTCATACCTAATCTTTGAGATTTAGAGATTATGCTCTTTCTCTTGGCTATTCAGTAATAGGGCTATGCAGACTGCATTGGAGACAAAACTCCAGATGAGTTTGAAAAGAGACAGAGATTTATAATAAAAGAATAGGTGGCAAAAGACTTACTTTGAAGTTTGACTGTAAAAGGTCCTACTAAGTCAAGAGACTTTGCTCAGATTCCTCAGTTTATTCTTAACTCCCATCTCTACTTTCAATCACACAATGTATTCTCAACCATGTTATCTGAACACAAACTGATTTAATTAGTTGGCTCAGGAGCATGATAACCTGGATATGATTTGGGGGCTAAGGGAAACATTATGTAAAAATTAAAGTCATCAATGATATTTCCTGAGTTTTCTGAATAGATTCTGTGATACAATGGTTAAAAGCATGATCCCTGTAGCTAGGGTGGAGAGGGTCACATTCTTATCCCTCAACTTTCTGGCTATGATTCAGGCCAAGTTCCTCTTGTTTCTAAATCTCGGGTTCCCCATCTGTAAAATAAGAATGACGATGCTAATGGTAATGATGAAGAATTTACTTTGTAGGGTTGTTAGGAAGTATTTGTAAGACAATACACGTTGAGAATTTAGCCCTGTGTCTGGTATGTATGAATGACCAGGTCTTTGTGTTAACCCTGTGTTTCTGATGCTATGACATCCAGGGCCTTGTTGATCCTGGAGAGGCTGCTCCTCCCAGGGCTAGCCAATTACTTGAGACAGTAAATGACTCACTTGCAAGGGTGCCTTTCATATGTGCAAACTCATCAGTCCAGAACTCACACCTCCATCACCCCCTCTTTTGGGCGTATATTCAGAGCCACTCTTTCCCTGCCTCAATCATCCCATAACCAAGTGTCAGACAGCTAGGGACAATCCTTATGCCCCAGAGTCCACTGAAATTTTTCAAAGTACCCATCCTAAGCTACTTTTCCTGCCTCACCCATTCCTTCCCTTAGAAGCCACAGGAGAAGCTCTTGCCTGCATTTCCCACTTGCTCCTTCTGCCTCCTGACTGACTGGTGCTTCTGTGCTGGCCCCTGTGTAGTAGGAGCGTGTCCTTTTCTTTTGGGAACTGTGAATAACTATCTTATCAGTAGCAATTTGAATTAGAAGACACGAGATTTGAGTTCTGGTTTTAAAACTACCACATTTTACTTGAGCAGATTTCTCAGTTGAGGTCACAGATTCCTTGCTTTTAAAACAAGTGAATAAAATAATACAATCAGGTTGATAAAAAACATGATTATTAGAAGGATAAAATGAGAATGTGTATGAAAGGATTTTGAAAATATAAGTTGGGAAATATGTTACATAGGGACATCAGTGACCCAATTTGATGAATAAAGAGCCATCTTATTTCCAATAATAAAGAAATGTTGTATATCTCAATCATTTTATGCAGGAAAAATAATGAGGTTAAGCTAATATAGATATCACATCTAGGGAAATGCTTGCTAAACAATAAATGAACAATGCATGTGATGAATTATGCATGATTTTAAATTAGTTAATGAAATAGATTCATATTAAATGATAATGAAGGATTTCTGGGCCTGCTTTTGAGTTTGATGTTAAAGTAAATCACTGTGCTAGAATTCCTTCTCACAGACATGGCAGTGTAAATCTCTCCATGTGGCCTATTCAATGCATCCTCCTTAATGAGGAAGGAGGAAGGTTGGAAGTATTACAATGCTGAAATATGGAAGTGAAGCTGTGGGTGGATAAGGGACTAAAATATGAAGAAAGAAAATAGCATGTAGGTGTTTGCTTATGAATAAATGTTTTCATCAAAGTCACCTACAGTTCAGTCTCCACTGTGGGGAGTGGGGGCTCTGTTTTCTCCCTGACCCCTACTATCCAATTTTACCATTTCTTCTTTTTTGAGGTTTCTTTTGACATGTGGTGATTTGCCTTCCATGAGTGCTGTTTTCCATGCTTTTTAGCCAATTAGCTCAGCTGGTGGTAATGAGGCCATCGATCAGTTCTGGAGGCAGCAAGGGTGGGGGGTGGTGACATTCGTCGTTGGTTGATGTGTTTCCATGGCTGGAGCCAGCTGTCAGGCTTTCTTGCAAGAACAGTGGATATGTTGTTGGAACCTACTAAATATCAGGTGCTTCCCATGCCTTCTTTAATTGAATACTCACAACTTCCCTTTTAGCTGGTGTTTACCTTTTACTAGTCAGCGAACATGGGCCACTGGAGGACAAATTTATGGCGAAGGTCCCATTCTAGCAAGCAATCAGCCTAGAAAGTAAGATCTAGAGCTCTCACTCCAAAGCCTGTGCTCTTACCCAGTGATTGCTTCTCAGATGTTTCCCTGGTCACAGAGAGAGATGGGCAAGAGTAGAACTGAATGCACGAGGAGTATTTGTCACCACTTTGAGAAACTTCAAGTATTTTGTCTATGGCTTTATTTCTGTATATGAAAGATGGCACCTGCACATTGGGCTCCCTGTGTTTGTACCTGATTCTCATTCTTGACCTTTATAGAGGGAGAAATAAGCAAATGACCAGGAAAACAACTACTAATCCTGGTAATTTATAAGGAACCTCTGTGAAATGAACGAATGCTTCAAATGCACTAGACTTTTTCTTACCCCTCTTGGACTATTATTTTCCTCTTCAGGGATGTATACTTCTCTCATCCACGAACTTGGAGACATATTTTAGACTGGGGAACTCCTTAATTGTGTTTTTGGGTCTTTTGGCACCTGCTTCAAGATCGTTACATTCTTTTCTTTTGATTGAAGTATAGTTGATTTATGGAGAAGGCAATGGCACCCCACTCCAATATTCTTGTCTGGAAAATCCCATGGATGGAGGAGCCTGGTGGGCTGCAGTCCATGGGGTCACGAAGAGTTGGACACGACTGAGCGACTTCACTTTCATTTTTCACTTTCATGCATTGGAGAAGCAAATGGCAACCCACTCCAGTGTTCTTGCCTGGAGAATCCCAGGGATAAGAGAGCCTGCTGGGCTGCTGTCTATGGGGCAGCACAGAGTCAGACATGACTGAAGCAACTTAGCAGCATATTATTGCGTTAGTTTCAGGTGAATAGCAAAATAAATCAATTATATCTATCTTTNACTTTCATTTTTCACTTTCATGCATTGGAGAAGGAAATGGCAACCCACTCCAGTGTTCTTGCCTGGAGAATCCCAGGGATAAGAGAGCCTGCTGGGCTGCTGTCTATGGGGCCACACAGAATCGGACATGACTGAAGCAACTTAGCAGCATATTATTGCATTAGTTTCAGGTGAATAGCAAAATAAATCAATTATATCTATCTTTTCTTTTTCAGATTTTTTCCCATTGTGAACTATTATTAGATATTGGATAGAGTTCCCTGTGTCATACAGTAGGTCCTTGTTTATTTTCTGTACAGCAGTGTGTATATGTTAATCTTGAACTCCTAATTTATACTTCCCTCTTTTTCCCCTTTGGTAACCATAAGTTTGTTTCCTATGTCTCTGAGTCTGTTTCTGTTTTGTAGACAAGTTTACATGTACTATTTTAGATACTCCATATAATACAGAGGATTCAGAACGTACTTTTCTTTTTGTGACTGGCTTATTTCACTTAGCAGTTCCCCAAAGTTCATCCATGTCAGAATTTCCCTCCTTTTCAAGCCTGAAAAATATTCCATTGAATGCATGTACCACAATTTTTTATCCAATCATCAGTCAATGAACATTTGGGTTGCTTCCATCTTTGAGCAATTATTGTGAACAGTGTTGCTGTAAATACGGGTGTGCAAATAAATATCTGCTCAATACCCTATTTTCAATTCTTTTGGATATATACATAGCAGTACAATTGGTGGATCATATGGCCGTTCCACGGACTCAATGAACATGAGTTTGGGTAGACTCTGGCAATTGGTGATGGACAGGGAGGCCTGGCATCCTGTGATTCATGGAGTCGCAGAGTTGGACACGACTGAGCAACTGAACTGAATTGAACTGATGGCCATTCTATTTTTTTTTTATATTTTGAGGAACCTATAGACTTTTCCCCTAATAGTTGCACCAATTTATAATCCCATCAGTAGTGTGCAAGAATACCAATTTGCCCACCTCCTTACCAATACTAGTGATTTTTAAAAAACTGTTTATTTTGTATTGGGGTATAGCCAATTAACAAACAATGTGATAGTCTCAGGTGAGCAGTGAAGGGACTCAGCCATACATTTACATGTATCCATTCTCCCCTAAACTCCCCTCTCATCGAGGCTGCCACATAACATTGAACAGAATTCCACCCACAAAACATTGAACAGAGTTCCATGTGCTATACAGTAGGTCCTTGTTGGTTATCAATTATAAAATAGTAGTCTGTACACATTGTTCCCAAACTCCCTAACTGTTCCTTCCCTCTTCCTTTTCCCCAGAAACCCTAATCTCATTCTCAAAGTCTGTGAGTCTGTTTCTGTTTTGTACCTAAATTCATTTGTATAATTTCTTTTTAGATTCCACGTATAAAGGGATGTATGAAATAATGCCATTTGCAGCAACATGAATGGACATAGAGAGTGTCATACTGAGTGAAGTAAGTCATATAAAGAAGGAGAAATACCTATTTTTAGTTTTTAAAGGAACTTCTATGCTATTCTCCATAGAACAGCCTTGTACCTACTTACATTGCTACCAGCAGTGTAGGAAGGTTCCCTTTTCTCCACATCCTCTCCAGCATTTATTATTTTTAGACTTTTAATAATGGCTATTCTGACTGATAGTTAAATTTCTTCATGTAATCTCCTGACTAATGCAGCTGTCCACAGGTGGGAATTCCTATGCATTAATTTTCTTAGCCATATATTTGGTGGTTAACATTTAAGGAAGGATATTGCCAGCTAACGTTTCTGTCTGTACACCATGTCCTGTGAATCATTTGTGGAAAAGGGCCACATCATGTTCCTTTTGTCTCCAGCACTGTATAGAATGCTTGGTACATGGGAGGTGCTGAGCAAATGTTGTTTATTTCTACCTGGGCTCCACTGGAGAGCTCTGAGGGGTTTTGTAAGTTCATCAGTTGGAGTATATCTAAGTACTAACTTGATATAGATAACAAATTACAGGTTATGATAAATTTAAGATAACTCCATAGCAACATTGCATGAGTAATGGAAACTGTAGAAGCTGCCTACCTCTACTTGTGGCTCAGTGAATTACAAAATACTTTATTCTAGTTGAGGAAGCTGATCAGCATTGAAGGGAAGCATAAAGAAGAATCCTGGCTTTGAAGATTTCAGAATCATACGTGCTGAGCCCCTCTGTCTTCTCTGTCCCAGGATGCATTCGTTTCCATATTATGTCCTGTATATTAAGCCTCTTAGGGTTAAGCAAAGTGCATTTGTTTGCATGTATGTGGAAGTATGATAGTCTCAAAATCCATACTTAATGGATATCTCATCCTCTTAGTTCTATAGTGTTTGTGTGTACATTAAAACATAGCTAAGAGTAATTATTTGCTTTTTCCACTTTCCCCCTGTAAATATGAAGAAATCCGGCCCAGGCTTCTTGAAGATTATGCTAGCAGCCAAATTGAAGTCAAATGGCTATCATTAAAAATCACAATAATCCAAATTATAATAATCAAATAATTGGGCGTTAGGTCAGTGAATTCAGGGAAAGATCAGCTTCGAATTGTTACCCTGTGATGGTTACATTTCCTCTCGAAATCACTATATAGAAGTAGATTAATTTTCACCAGGTCTTCTGAATGAGATCTGGTGGGATTAGAAGCTAGTTTTTCTTCTCTGGTATGTTACTTATGTTGTTTGAGTATTTTTCCTCCCTCTCAATTCTTCATAAACACCTACTAACTGATTCCCCATTGTACTTTGAGAATAATTAAACTAATTTTTAAAAATTAATGGAACAGAAACACTGACTATAGTTTTTTTATTCCTTTTCATATCCTTCAGTTATAAATCTATTTCCCATGCATTGTTACCAGAATCACACATTGTGAAACGTTATGACTTCATTTTAAGATGATTTCTTTAAGATATTCTACTAGAAACTTGTGAAAACATGCCCCTGAACATGATGTTTTCACACAGCATGTATACTATTAATTTTTGAAAATGCACTTTCTAAAACCTATTACATTTGTCATACTATGATGGAAACATTTACTCCTGGAAATGGTGTTAAGGCCATAAAGACAAGCAGCCCCAGAAGCTGTGTCATTGCTACCTTATCTGTATGTACGTTCTCTCCTGCCAAACACCAGCTTTCATCAAGTTCACAAGTACACGACAAGGCAATGGCAAAATCAGGCTTTTGAAAGTTCATTTTGGGAACTGGCATTTTGTTTGAGCCCTTCCCTACCATATTAGTCATTTTGGGCTGCCTTAACCATAGACTGACTGGCTTCAACAGGAATTTATTCCTCATTGTTTTGGAGGCTGGGAAGGCTAAGACCAAGGTTCCAAGGTAATTTGGTTTCCTGGTGAAGACTATCTTTCTGTTTTGAAGAGGTTCATGTTTTTGCTGTGACTTTATATAGAGGAGAGAGAGGGAGAAAGAGACAGAGAGACAATGTGAGAGCAAACACTCTTTTGTTTATTCTTAGTGAGTGAAGTGAAGTCGCTCAGTCGTGTCTGACTCTTGGAGACCTGTGGACTGTAGCCCACCAGGCTCCTCTGTCCATGGGATTCTCTAGGCAAGAATACTGGAGTGGGTTGCCATTCTCTTCTCCAGGGGATCTTCCCGACTCAGGGATTGAACCTGGGTCTCCTGCGTTGCAGGCAGATGCTTTAACCTCTGAGCCACCAGGGAAGCCCAGGTACTAATCTCATCTTGAGGGCCTCATCTAAGCTTAATTATCTCCCAAAGCCCCATCTCCAAATACCATCACATTAGGGGCCAAGACTTCAACATATGACTTTGTTGTGTGTGGGTAACACAATTTAGTCTATAGTGCATACTCTAACTATTAAAGCTGTAATAGAGAACTAACAGTTCAAGGGAATCTAAGTGTGAACTTGACTCCACTCTTTCCTCCAGGCTTAGCCTCCTTATATTTCTTCAGTTTATCAAGCTTCCTTTCCACTACACATTCTACCCACCCACCTGTGCTCAGGCCAGTCCCTCTGCTGGTCTTTGCTCCTGCCCCATCATTCATGTCTAAATTCTGCCTGTCCTTCAACATATATCTCAAATACTACCCCTCCTAAGCATTTTCTGCTGCTCACAACCAGAAATCATGTATTCAACACTCTTGTGGCCCTGGCCTCTGGAATATGCCCCTTTGAGGCCCCTAACATTTAAAAGCTTACTCACATGAGAATCTGCCTTTCTCCTTTAATGGTAGCTGGATTTTAGTCAGATATGGTAAGACAGGCAGAGCACAGAAATGATTGTCATGAAAACAGAAGTTGTTATCACACTCACAGTCCCCTGGATACAGGCCCAACACAGCATGTACGGCTCATGGGAAACAAGGGGCAAAGATGAACAGGCAGAGAGAGGGCGGGGTAGTGGACTGGAACCTTCCTATGGCTTCCACAGGAGGACAGAAGGGAAGCAGGTATAGGATTTGGGGTAGTTTGAATGGTTGCTGTGGGCTCTGGGTTACTGGGGCTGTAGGCTCTAGGGGCTCCCAGGAAAGTTGTTTTCCTTAACTCTGTAGAAATTAACTGGTTCTGGGAGGGGCAATCTCTGTTGGTTCATCAAAGCTTCAGATATCAGAGCATCAAAAATAGAGAAAGTAAGAAAGTACAGCTAATATGTTTTCCTTTGTTCAAAATCCCTCTTAAATAGCTCCATTAACAGAGGAGTTTATTGGGAAGATCAGGAATGAAGATTCATGATATATGAAACCTTAATAAAATCACAGTATCAGGCCTTGATGATAGGAGGCTGAGGTGGCTGGGGCTGGAAGGTTATTGAGATACATTCTCAGAAACTCCATCTTTTGTTCTCTTGCCTCCTTCTCTCCTGTCATGCTTCTTCCCCC
>SJYW01052963.1:171586-186864 GCA_006410735.1 Raphicerus campestris | reverse complement strand
TAATAGAGGACTAACAGTTCAAGGGAATCTAAGTGTGAACTTGACTCCACTCTTTCCTCCAGGCTTAGCCTCCTTATATTTCTTCAGTTTATCAAGCTTCCTTTCCACTATACATTCTACCCACCCACCTGTGCTCAGGCCAGTCCCTCTGCTGGTCTTTGCTCCTGCCCCATCATTCATGTCTAAATTCTGCCTGTCCTTCAACATATATCTCAAATACTACCCCTCCTAAGCATTTTCTGCTGCTCACAACCAGAAATCATGTATTCAACACTCTTGTGGCCCTGGCCTCTGGAATATGCCCCTTTGAGGCCCCTAACATTTAAAAGCTTACTCACATGAGAATCTGCCTTTCTCCTTTAATGGTAGCTGGATTTTAGTCAGATATGGTAAGACAGGCAGAGCACAGAAATGATTGTCATGAAAACAGAAGTTGTTATCACACTCACAGTCCCCTGGATACAGGCCCAACACAGCATGTACGGCTCATGGGAAACAAGGGGCAAAGATGAACAGGCAGAGAGAGGGCGGGGTAGTGGACTGGAACCTTCCTATGGCTTCCACAGGAGGACAGAAGGGAAGCAGGTGTAGGATTTGGGGTAGTTTGAATGGTTGCTGTGGGCTCTGGGTTACTGGGGCTGTAGGCTCTAGGGGCTCCCAGGAAAGTTGTTTTCCTTAACTCTGTAGAAATTAACTGGTTCTGGGAGGGGCAATCTCTGTTGGTTCATCAAAGCTTCAGATATCAGAGCATCAAAAATAGAGAAAGTAAGAAAGTACAGCTAATATGTTTTCCTTTGTTCAAAATCCCTCTTAAATAGCTCCATTAACAGAAGAGTTTANGAATCTCAAAAGTCTTCTCTAACACCATATTTATAAAGTGAAAGTGAAAGTCACTCAGTCATATCTGACTTTTTGCTACTCTATGGACTATACAGTCCATGGAATTCTCTAGGCCAGAATACTGAAGTGAGTAGCCATTCCTTTCTCCATGGGATCTTCCGAACCTAGGGATCAAACCCAGGTATCCTGTATTCAAAAGCATCAATTTTTTGGCACTCAGCCTTATTTATGGTCCAACTCTCACATCCATACATGACTACTGGAAAAAACATAGCTTTGTCCATATGGACCTTTGTCAGCAAAGTAATGTCTGTGCTTTTTAATATGGTGTCTAGGTTTGTNCCTTGCAGTCCAAGGGAATCTCAAAAGTCTTCTCTAACACCATATTTATAAAGTGAAAGTGAAAGTCACTCAGTCATATCTGACTTTTTGCTACTCCATGGACTATACAGTCCATGGAATTCTCTAGGCCAGAATACTGAAGTGAGTAGCCATTCCTTTCTCCATGGGATCTTCCGAACCTAGGGATCAAACCCAGGTATCCTGCATTCAAAAGCATCAATTTTTTGGCACTCAGCCTTATTTATGGTCCAACTCTCACATCCATACATGACTACTGGAAAAAACATAGCTTTGTCCATATGGACCTTTGTCAGCAAAGTAATGTCTGTGCTTTTTAATATGGTGTCTAGGTTTGTCATAGCTTTTCTTCCAAGGAGCAAGCATCTTTTAATTTCATGGCTGCAGTCACCATCCACAGTGATTCTGGAGCCCAAGATAATCAAGTCTGTCACTGTTTCCATTGCTTCCCCATCTATTTTCCCTTAAGTGGCAAATAGAAAAATCTCTATGTGGAAGAGCAAAATGGATATAAGGATAAATTTTTCTTTAAATTTTGTTTGGAGTATAATTGATTTACAATGCTTTAATTTAAGGTGCACAGCAAAGTGAATCAGTTACTTATTGGTAGTGATAATAATAACATCAGTAATAATAATATCTAGCATATGTATTACTTATAAGATGCCAGTAAATTGTTACAAGTCCTTTATATACGTGTCTTCATTTAATCCTCGAAACAGCACTGTCAATGGCTTTATTAATATAATCATCCTACAGATTCTAAAACTATAGCACAGAGATTATTTTCCCAGGAACACACAAATAGTGTCATAGCTGACATTCAAACCCAGAAATTCTGACACATGTTTACATTGATGACACTGTATATACTTCCACTATAAAGGGCAATATTTTCCATATTATTCTGATGTGACATATCAGAGTTCATACTGGAGTAGCTAAAGGCCAGTACATTAAGCAATTCAGTAGTCTACTTGCAATATTCCATATTCCTCTGATGAAAACTTGTCTGAATATTAGTAAAGTTATTACCATTGAGAAATGACTTTAAGAAGAGAATAAACATATATAAGAATACAAAGTTTATGTGGTTTGCATGTATAGTTGATATTTATAGAGACATTCATAGCTTTCAGGGAGTGGACATTTGGGAAAATACACATAATTGTACTGGTGACTTAGGCTTACTCTTCTGCAGGAAGGATAAGAACTGCCATATTAACAGGATTCTCTTGCCTCTTGTTGGGATGCAACATAGCCTTCCATGGGGAAAATATTCAGTTGACAAGCAACTGGAAGTTTCATTTCATGAATTTCACTGAAACAGTCACAATATCAACCCTGCCTTGTTCAAACAAAAGAGTTCTCTCCAGCTCTCAACCCAAACAAACAGATGGTGAGCTAGTACTTTCTATACACATTGCTACTCATGTATGTTTTCCAGCATCTTGGCTTCCAGGGAATACCATTGCTAGTGTAAATATGTCATTGATAATTTGTCAGTTTGCCCTACTAATGACAGAAACTGTGACTATCAAAATGATTAAAAAATTGTCTAAGCAATAGCTGTCAACTCAGAAATTTTTAAGAGTATCTTTGCAGTGGAACAAATATGAGGACAGCAAATTGAATTGGATCTTAATAGGTACCCCTTTAACTACAGAGAGGTCATATAATTCCCACTGATGGCTTATAAGAGAAGCCCTATGAGTTCAATGATTTTCTTATGTGAGTATATATGGGAAAAAAACAACAAGGCTTCCATCAACATTAGAAAGTATTATAGAAGTTCATATTTTCATTGCTATTATTTTCTTTTTTTATTATTTGTAAGCATGTCTCAGATCTAACATACAGAGAGAGAGAAACTATTCTTTAGAAAAAGAATTATTTTCATTTTATTGAACCAAAATGGAATGTCACCTTTTAAAAGTAAGTAGACTCCATGCCGTTTTGTTTGTTTGCTTCATGTGTAAAATGAATTCAGCTGTTTGCCTTGAACAAAGCAAGACACACATACAATCATCTCAAGAAGTACACTGAGTTGAAAGATTTACAAACAGAAAACAACCCAAGGAAAAATAAATAGTTGATTATGCTGTTTCAGAAGCTGAATCAAGAAACATGGAATAAAATTAAAAGATACATATTTATAGTAGACAACAAAAAAAAAAGAGAGAGAGAAAAATCTCCATCTTGAAAGTCACTCCCATATTATAGAGAAATTGATAATAGTCTACTTGCAGTAATCTGCAGTTGTTCGAAAATACTTTAGTATATTCCTGAAAAATCACTAAGATTTGTTGTGCATATAATTCTATTCCAGCTCCTTCCAAATTGGCTAGATTTCTCCTTTTATTTATTAGTTTGATGATGCTGTTAACAAAAATCACAACTATATCCCAAATAATGTCCTGGTCTAGAAACAAGACATATAAACTGCAAATAAATGTATTTAGAAAGATATTAGTATCTTGCATCAAAAATACATGTTAAAATATTGTTGCAGTGGCCCTTTGAAAAGAAAGTTGGTTTTGTTACTTTATTTACCGATTAGCTTTTATTGTAGACTGTATTATATTTTGACAGTTCTGCAGTAAAACTGTACTCTGATGCCACTTAGGACTGCAGAACAGTGCTAAATTCTTAGATAATGGAATAAAATTGCTTGAAAAACATATGTTTAAGTCAACTGTGGTTTGTCCAGTTTGGTTTAGAAGTGACTTTGCCTCACAGGGAAACAATGCAATTCTATAAAAGAGTAATTTTTTTTTTTGAAATGGGAAAAGTTGTTGAAAATGTCACTTTTACCTTCTAGAGAGAAAATGAGGCAGGCTATGAGAGAAATCTTAGTCTGGAGGGCAGTCATCTCCTACAGAAAATGTAGGGAGGTGAGTGCAGTGTGAGTTTACTGCACACAAGTACCTTCATTTTACTTTTATTTAATTTATTTTTATCAAACAACAATGATCATGTAAATGTGATTTAAAATATTGTGTTAGTTTCAGTTATCTAACAAAATGATTTGAATATCTGTCTATCTATCTATCTATGGCTTTCCTGGTGGCTCAGATGGAAAAAAATCTGCCTGCAATGCAGGCACCTAGGTTCAATCCCTGGTCAGGAAGATTCCCTGAAGAAGGGAATGGTGTATATATATATATATATATATATAATATATATACATACACACTTTTTCTGATTCTTTTCCTTATAGGTTATTATACAATATTTAGTAGAATTCCCTGTACTATACAGTAGGATTTTGTTTATCTCCCATATATAATAGTAAATATAGTAAATATTATAAATATTATAATTCTAGATATATAAAAATATGTATATATTAATCCCAAATTCCAAATTTATCTCTCCCTCTCCCACCTTTCTCCTTTGGTAACCATAATTTTGTTTGCTGTATTTGTGGGTCTCTTTCTGTTTTGTATTTAAGTTCATTCATATCATTGTTTTAGATTCCACATATAAGTATCGTTATAGGATATTTGTGTTCCTCTGACTTACTTTACTTATTCACCTATGATAATCTTAGGTCCATGCATTTTGCTGCAAATAGCATTATTTCATTACTTTTTATGACTAATATTCCATTGTATGCGTGCACCACATCTTCTTTATCTGTCCCTTTATCAAAGGACATTTAAGTTGTTGCCCTGTCTTGGCTATTATAAATGGTGCTGGAGTGAACACTGGGGTGCATGTACTTTGTTTTTCTTGGGCCTCTTACTGGGCCTTGGTGAAAAGCTCCAGTCCATCAAAGGATCTTGTTTTTTCATCTCAGATCCCAGCTCTCCCATTAGCACTAAAAACATGGAGCATTTCCAAAGGGGCAGGTATTCTTGTGTGGCTGCTTACTGGTCTTTAGTATCCTAGCAGGCTGCTGAGGGGATTGAAAGGAGGGCTTTGGGTACTTGTATCACTGCCTTCTGATCTCCTCTGTGCTCCTACTTTTTTCTCATTAGGTTCTCATTAGGTTTATATTTGGACTCTTAGTCTTGGTCTTTGGGTCCTTCAAACCATGCAGAAATGATGTCATTGCCCTTGATCCTTTGGTTTTCTCTCACTCTTCAAACCTGACCTACAAAGTGTGACCACAGAGCCCTAATCTTATTCCCATTAGGAAGTGAAAGGTCATTTTTAGCATATAAAATCCTTATCCCTTACTCTAAAAAAGCTTTTCTCTCTTAGGGTTAAACTCTTACTCTAAAAGTTAACAACTGTGCAATTTGCATGAATTTGTGAAAGCCGGATATGTTATCACCTACTGACAAGCACTAAAGACTATATGAGAATATGTTGAAATGTGTTTAGAAATAAACTTGGTAATATAACATGAGTGAGTGAGTTTGCTAATCATTATTATTGATTTATAGACAAGAACACTCTTTTGACAGACCTATTTCCCTTCTCAATAGGGACGGGAATGTTAAAGGGATCAGGCGATGAAATCTTAGTTTACTTGGGCAAGTTTCTGTATTTGAAACCATATCCAAACGATCTATGCTTTGAGAATTACCACATGAATTAAAGTAAATTGGCCTGTTTAAAACAGGAAAAAAAAGCCATCATCAATTATAATTTTGAAAATGGTTTGAAAATATGATTAATAGTTTATCTTCCAGACATACTTGACTTACTCTGCTCAGTGTTTTAGCCACTGGAGTACTGATAAAGGAAGGAGTGATAACAGTATTTTCAACTTGGGAAATATTTATAGTTTGCTCATATTATAGTTATATTGGCCAAAACTTGTCTTCGGATACCCAGAACTCCTGATTGTGGCCTTATTAATCTCTACTCTGGGTAGATGATCTTGAGATACATTTGGCAGTGGAATGTGGCATAGTTAGGTTAAGGCAAGGTTAAAATATCTAATTATAGTACATTCCGTAATTATTAGTTATTGAGAAAGCAAACACACTGATATATAACCATAGAGAAATTATTCCACATCTTGCCTTCTATTAAGTATAGATCTTAGTGGCAAGCAGAGATCTTCCATGAAGGGTTTGTGACAGGAAAACATGTTGGTAAAAGTGGGAGAGACATAACTTTGTGCTTCCTTAGCACAGTTTGTTGAAGAGTTTACTGTTCCGTCAGTTACTCAAGAAGAAAATAAATGGATGGGCAAAGTAAAAGAAATCCAGAAGATGGCATAAGAAATACAAACTTGCCATGTTGTACTGCTTCAGCCAGGCTTCCAAACTGACTCACATCAGGTACACAGATGAAGCACATCATGGAGTTTTGCAAAAAGAAGCTTTGTAAGTATATAATGGGAAAACATGACCATCTTACCCTGTGAAATAAAAAATAGACTCGTCCTTACTTTACCAAAATTCCATTGCCTCTAGTTGGTGAGTCCGACCTGTGGGATCTCTCTCCTTTCTAACACTGACTTGGAGGATGGGTATAACTTTTGCCTCTGGATTCCTCTGTAGACCAATAAAGTTAGTAGAAACTCAATGTGATATAAAAGAGTTTCTGGAATTTTCAGTTCACAGGCTCCTGTGAGTCTATGGAAGTAGACTTCAGAGTTGATAGAACAAATACACATATGTTTAGTCTCCTTTTGGGTTCTCCTGAAGTCCTGGCTATGAAACAGTCCAATGCCTGGACACCCTGAGGCTATACCCATCCCTGCTCTCCTCTGCTACCCTGAGTATAAGCTGAGAAAATAAGATATGTCCTCTGAGAAGAGTGAAGGCAGACTCTCATAAAGAGAAGCTGCAACACCAGGAGATGCTGGACAAGCTGCCAGCAGGGCCAGCAGGGAGGTGATGGAGGAGGTAGATAGGAGCAGGTGGTAGGGAAGGAGGGATGCAATCATACTTGACAGTGGAAATGCAGTCAGAGGCATATCTTTGTAATCACAATTTCTTTAGAGAAGAAAGTGTGTACAGCTGTAAGATAGTAAGGAAAGATATCAAGGTTGAAGCATGTCAAGGCAAAATAGGATCGGAAAAGAATTTCTTGTCAAAATGAATTGCTTAAAGAGTGTCAGGTAGTCTGACAAGGAAATGTGACTGGCATAATACCACTAATACAGAGCATTGAGCACTAATAAGACAACTGACATGAGCTTGACCAATTTGTGAAAAAAAATACTGGTGAAAAACAAAAGATGTAATACTGAATAAAAGGCTCTGATAAAGGACTTTATTAAACTTCCCCCACCCCCAGGAAAACACAGAAAAGTATATTGAAATTAGATCACTCATAGCATATATAATTACTGTTAACATTTTAATATATTTATTTCCTCTGTTTTTCTATGCATACCTTTGTTCTTCACTTAATATTCTACTATGCAAACAACTTTTAAATCTATCCTTTTCACTTGTTATTATCCTATGTTTTTTCACAACACTTAAATCATTAGTATATATCATTTGGAGAGTTGCATTATGTTGCATTCTTTGACTATATAAAATTTACTTAGCTATTATCTTGTTTGTTGATTTTTACATTATTTTTAATTTATCATATGCTTTTATCATTAATGCCATGAAAATACATTGTTCATGTATTAAAATTATTTTTTAAATAATTAAAAAATTTTTTTGGTTCTAATTGCTAGATATAGAATATTAAGACAGAAATTTATTGTAAATTCTCTTAATTTATCTGACATTTTTCATACCAGGAGTCTTCCTACATTGTTTACAAGAGGACCTATCTCTTTCCTTCCTTAATGATGTTGAATATTTAATTTTCAAAGTCTTTATTACGTAAGAGAAGAAATATGGTATCTTCTTTGAAGTGCTTTCTTTGAATACCAGTAAGGGAGAACTTTTTAAAATATATTTTATTCATATATCCAGCATGTATTTATGAGAAAACATTGTATCTTAGTAATTAAGCAGGAGCTAGGGAGAAGGCACTGGCTACCCACTCCAGTACTCTTGCCTGGAAAAGACCATGGGCAGAGGACCCTGGTAGGCTGCCTTCCATGGAGTCGCTAAGAGTCAGACACGACTGAGTGACTCACTTTCACTTTTCACTTTCGTGCATTGGAGAAGGGAATGGCAACCCACTCCAGTGTTCTTGCCTGGAGAACCCCAGGGATGGGGGAGCCTGGTGGGCTGCCGTCTATGGGGTCGCACAGAGTCGGACATGACTGAAGCGACTTAGCAGCAGCAGCAGCAGCAGGGACACAGAGGGGTTGGAAAAAAAAAAAAAAGTCCTTCATCTCATCTAGAGAGTATAGATGACAGAAAAATGAAGCAAGGTAATGAGAGAAGATATATTGGAGATACCTATTTTTGAAGGGTAGGTCAAGGAAAACCACTGCAAAAAGATGATATTTGAACAAAATATAAATGCAGTGAATGGATATAAATGCAGTATATCTGGGGGCCAAACATGCCATGCAGAAGGACTAACTAGTCAGTGGCTTTGAGGTAAGCATATGTCTGCTGAAAGCAAAAATGTTAGCCGCTCAGTTGTGTCTGACTCTTTGTGACCCCCCATGGACTGTAGCCTGCCAGGCTCCTCTGTCCATGGGATTCTCCAGACAAGAATAATGGAGTGTGTTGCCATTTCCTTCTCCAAGGGATCTTCCTGACCCACGGATTGAACCCTGGTCTCCCACATTTCAGGAAGTTTGTTTACAGTCTGAGCCACCATTTGAGCAATTATGAGGAGAATGGCATGGCGAGTAGACAGTGAGAAGCATGGGTAACTGTAGGAAATTACTTTAAAGGAGTAGCTGTACATAAATTGCAGACCATGGATAAGGAATCAGAATTTTATTGGGAAGTCTATTCTTTCCTACTGATGTGCGTCCGTCACTTCCTCTGTTGTATATGACGTCCGTGTATGTGAGTCTGTTTCTGTTCTACTTCTCTGTGTGTCTGTTCTTGTGCTAATGCCATATTGTCTTAAATGATTTCGCTTTAAAACAAATCTAGGTATTGGGTATCATAGAAATTTCCATTTGTTCTTTTTCTTCAGTGATGTCTTGAAGAAATTGCACGTTTTTATACATTTTAAAATGTAACTCGTTAAGATCAGTAATACGACAATCACAATAAAAATAGACTGAGAATTGGTTAGGAGTAAATCCAAGCTATAAATTGATTTGAAAGGGGTGGAAATCTTTAAAACAGTGAGTCTTTCAATCCATAAATATGGTACCTCTCATAATTTATTAAGACCATCTTTAATGTTTCTCAGTAAACTTTTATAAGTTTCCTTGCACAGGTTTTATATGTATTTTGTTGTTCAGTTCAGTCCAGTTCAGTTCAGTTGCTCAGTCATCTCCAAATCTTTGCAANATCCATAAATATGGTACCTCTCATAATTTATTAAGACCATCTTTAATGTTTCTCAGTAAACTTTTATAAGTTTCCTTGCAGAGGTTTTATATGTATTTTGTTGTTCAGTTCAGTTCAGTTGCTCAGTCATCTGCGAATCTTTGCGACCCCATGAATCGCAGCACGCCAGGCCTCCCTGTCCATCACCAACTCCTAGAGTTCACTCAGACTCATCGAGTCCATCGAGTCCGTGATGCCATCCAGCCATCTCATCCTCAGTCGTCCCCTCCTCCTCCTGCCTTCAATCCCAACCAGCATCAGAGTCTTTCCAATGAGTCAACTCTTTGCATGAGATGGCCAAAGTACTGGAGTTTCAGCTTCAGCATCATTACTTCCAAAGAAATCCCAGGGCTGGTCTCCTTCAGAATGCACTGATTGGATCTCCTTGCAGTTCAAGGGACACTCATGAGNTTGATGTATGGCAAAACCAGTACAATATTGTAAAGTAATTAACCTCCAATTAAAATAAATTTATATTAAAAAATCCAATACCTTAATATTAAAAGAGATAGAGTTTATACATGAAAACCATTCATTAGAAACTTACAGTGTTCCATACTATTTATCAGTATCCAGATAAACAGTAAAAAAAACCCCGAAAAACAAAACTGCTGACATGCACTGAAAGGCCTGAACTTCCATGCACTACGGCCTTCCCAGGTGGTGCTAGTGGTGAAGAATAAACCTGCCCAGGCAGGAGACCAAGGTTCAGTCCCTGGGCAGGGAAGAGTCCCTGGAGAAGGGAATGGCTACCCGNTAATTAATCTCAGAGCAATCTTAAGGGAGATGTGTATAAGAGACAGCACTAAGGCCTTCCCAGGTGGTGCTAGTGGTGAAGGATAAGCCTGCCCAGGCAGGAGACCAAGGTTCAGTCCCTGGGCAGGGAAGAGTCCCTGGAGAAGGGAATGGCTACCCACTCCAGTATTCTTGGCCTGGAGAATCCCATGGACAGAGGAGCCTGGTGAGCTACAGTCCATGGGATTGAAAAGAGTCAGACACAACTATAGTGATTAACACTGCTAGTACTCCATGCACTGCCCTGACACCTTTGAGCCTCATATACCCTCCAAAGCCACATCAGGTCTGCCCCTACCTGATGAGAAAGGCTTCCATCTAGCTAGTTCTCCTGTCACCTCGACCAGTTGCAACCCATTTGGACTTCAACCTAATAGATTTCCCTTCCCTTCCTTGCCAGAGAAGCAAGACCTGTCCCATGTGGGAACCAGGGTCACTTCAGCCTCCTGCCATTACAAAGCCTATTTCCCACAGGCCTTGTTGATTCACTGTGCTCTTGAGTGGCGCCCCATGTGACCCCACACGGGAGGTGGTATCTTCCCTGCAGGCTGTGAGTGTGTGACAAAGTGCTGATGTCATCTGTTCAGTGTGAGATGTTGTGTATTTGGCCATCTCAAATCTGTTAGGGCCTGTAGTGCCTTCTTCTCTAAAAGAGTAAGTGGAGGTGGGGTTGATAAGAATAGAATATAAACATAAAACTCCTGTGCTTCTCTGATCCTATCCTCCCAATTCAAACCAAGGTCAAATTAGGAGGTAGTCTCAAGAGGGTTTTGTTTAGTTGCCAAGTTTCACAATGATTTGTGTTACTTCTCCCAGTCCATTGCAGTGGACTATTCTTTCTCTACCTGTGAAATATAGTTCATCAAGTTCTAATATGACAGTACAATAAAAAGGGAACAATAGAGATATCAGAGGAGAAGAAACCATAATGCTTTTTAAAATTATTCTGTGAATCCAGGCCACTGGACAGGCTAGAAATCAGTTTCTAAGAAGAAACATTATTCTTTAAAAACAAAATTTTTACAAGCCCTTGTTAGTATGCATGGAGCAGAATTTGTGGCATTATACGAAGAAAATAAATCATTCTAATATGTTTACCAAATCTTATAGTTACCAGTGACAATGAGAATGGGAATTAAGTCCATAGACTAGAGGCTGCAAACTCAAATAGTGATAGGCACCAGGCAGATAATTAGAATGGGTGAAGCAGAGTGGATGTTATCTTGGAAACTAATTAAAATGTTATAAAAATGTTATAAAATGCTGAGTAAGCCAAACAAAACACATCTGTGGACCTCATGTCCAGGGTGAACCTGAAACAACTTTTGAAATTCTACTGGTTCCTCAAGGTCTTCATTGTATGCCTGTTCTTCCAAGAACTCTATTAGAGCAGAGGTGTGAAAGTCACTCAATCATGTCAGACTCTTTGTGACCCCATAGACTATACAGTCCATGGAATTCTTCAGGCCAGAATACTGGATTGGGTAGCCATTCCCTTCTCCAGGGGATCTTCCCAATCCAGGGATCTAACTCAGATCTTCCACATTGCAGGCTGATTCTTTACCAGCTGAGCCAAAAGGGAAGCTGAAGAATATTGGAGTAGGTAGCCTCTCCCTTCTCCAGCAGATCATTCTGACCCATGGATTGATCTGGGGTCTCCTGTAGTGCAGGTGGATTCTTTACCAACTGAGCTATCAGGGAAGCCCTGATTAGAGTAGAGGAGGCCAAAGTTATTTTATAATAGAGCAGAGTAGGCCCAAGCTAAACCTGACGGCTTTTATTGAAGTATATAGCTCCTTCGCTGTCTCACCATTTCCTCAGTGGGGTTTTTCCTTCTCAGGAGACTGAAGGTCTCTGGGAAGAGAAACCATATGTTGTGTTACTCCCATTCTCCTTAAGTGGCAGGTTTTATAAGTACTCAGTATATCATGATGATATTAATGATAAAATAATAGCTGATGATATTAATGATAAAATAATAGCTGATGATATTAATGATAAAAATAACACAACTGAGGGACTGAACTGAGCTGAACATTTATAAAGTTCAGAAAATAGAAATGAGTCTGACATTTCTATTAGCCTTTACATGTTAATTAATCTCAGAGCAATCTTAAGGGAGATTCTACCATCATCTCATTTTTTTGTTGTTCAGTCCCTCAGTCGAGTCCGACTGTGACCCTCTGGACTGCAGCACGCCAGGCTTCCCTGTACTTCACCATTTCCTGGAGCTTGCTCAAACTCATGTCCATTGATTCAGTGAGGCCATCCAACCATCTAGTCTTCTGTCATCCCCTTCTCCTCCTGTCTTCAATCTTTTCCCAGCATCAGGGACTTTTCTAATGAGTTGGCTCTTTGCATCAGGTGGCCACAGTATTGGAGCTTCAGCTTTAGCATCAGTCCTTGCAATGACTATTCAGGATTGTTTTCCTTTAGGATTGGTTGGTTTGATTTCCTTGCAGTCCAAGGGACTCTCTAGAGTCTTCTCCAACACCTCAGTTCAAAAGCATCAGTTCTTCAGCACTTAGCCTTCTTTATGGTTGAACTCTCACATCCATACTAGACTACTGGAAAAAACCAGGGCTTCGATTAGACAGACATTTGTCAGCAAAGTAATGTCTGTGCTTTATAATATGCTGTCTAGATTTGTCATAGCTTTTCTTCCAAGGAGCAAGTGTCTTTTACTTTCATGGCTGCAATCACCATCTGCAGTGATTTTGGAGCCCAAGGAGGGGGGGAAACAAACCTGTTACTGTTTTCACTGTTTCCCCATCTATTCGCCATGCGATGATGGGACCAGATGCCATGATCTTCATTTTTTGAATGTTGTATTTTAAGCCAACTTTTTAACTCTCCTCTTTCACTGTCATCACAAGGCTCTTTAGTTCCTCTTTGCTTTCTGCTGTAAGGGTGGTATCACATGCATACCTGAGGTTATTGATATTTCTCTCAGAAATCTTGATTCCTGCTTGTGCTTCATCCAGCCCTGCATTTCACATGATGTACTCTGATTAAGTTAAAAAAGCAGGGTGACAATATATACAGCCTTGACATATACCTTTCCCAATTTGGAATCAGTCTGTTGTCCCATGTCTGGTTCTAACTGTTGCTTCTTTATCTGCATAAAGGTTTTGTTGGAAGCAGGTAAGGTGGTCTGGTATTTATGAATTTTCTACATTTTACTAATCAGAAAACCAAGGCATAGAGAACGTAACTGACTCATCAAAGTCAGAGCTGGTGAGGGATGAAGCCAGTAAAGTTAACCATTTCTATTTCATAGCATGTTTGCTTGGCCTCTATGTTACAGTTATTAATTCAACAAGATTAATTCTAGCTAAGAGTTTAACCACTTTTTATGGTACCAAAAATGTTTACTATAAAGTTTATAATTCTTAAGAAGGCAGGCTAAAGCACAATTCTGTTTTATTCCCATTCCCTTTTTTTTTTTTTGTTCATTGCTCATGAGAAATGGAATGGTTAACTAATGATCTTACCTACAAGGGGTCAAAATAACTAGGTGATTTGGTCTCTCTTTTCAAAATTAAATATAATGTCAGTTAAACTGACCAGTCTGATAGTTTTGTGTGTGTAATTGGCAATTTAACAGCCAAGCAAGAACTACTCAATAGTTTTGTGAGAAGAATTTATGGGAAAAGAGGGAAATCTGCAATGGTAAGAAAATTGTTCTCTACAATTTGCTGCTCTGAATAAATTACTGATGGAATGAACAGAGTGACTGTGGGTATATCAGCATTTGACCCCTGCCTTACTATTGTCTTCTCTGTATCGAAAAGAACCTATTCATGTATTGAACCATTTCTTTGTGTATTCAGGATTACAAAACTATCTGATGATCATTTATGAAGCATCTATGAGGTTGTGTTACAAATTTTTACTATTCTTTGCTGTTACAATAGAGCTCATATCATAATATACAAACAATCACTGGAAGGTTCCCTCTCTGAATTTAAAATGAAAATTTGCTTTTCACACCTAGTCACATATTTTCTGGTGTGTTCTGACACCACTTGAAAATTTGCTTGGTTCTGTGGCTACTGAAAACAATCAACAGTTTAACTTTCTTTTCTATATTTTCTAAATTAATTCCTATAAATTAATTGTTGTTGGAGTATAGTTGATTTACAAAGTTGTGTTATTTTCAGATGTACAGCAAAGTGAGTGAATCACTTTTACATATACATATATCCACTCTTTTTTAAGATTCTTTTCCTATATAAGTTCAGTCACTCAGTCATGTCTGACTCTTTGTGACCCCATCGACTGCACCATGCCAGGCTTCCCTGTCCATCACCAACTCCCGGAGTTTATTCAAACTTATATCCATTGAGTCATGATGTCATCCAACCATGTCATCCTCTGTCGTCCCCTTCTCCTTCTGCCTTCAGTCTTTCCCAGCATCAGGACCTTTTCCAATGAGTCAGTTCTTCACTTCAGGTGGGCAAAGTATTAGAGTTTCAGCTTCAGCATCAGTCCCTCCAATGAATATTCAGGATTGATTTCCTTTAGGATGAACTGGTTGGATCTCCTTGCAATCCAAGGTACTCTCAAGAGTCTTTTCCAACACCATAGTTCAAAAGCATCAATTCTTTGGCAGTCAGCTTTCTTTATAGTCCAACTCTCACATCCATACGTGACTACTGGAAAAACCATAGCTTTGACTACACGGACCTTTGTTGGCAAAGTAATGTCTCTGATTTTTAATATGCTGTCTAGGTTGGTCATAACTTTTCTTCCAAGGATGAAGCATCTTTTAATTTCATGGCTGTAGTCATCATCTGCAGTAATTTTGGAGTCCTGAAAAATAAAGTCTATCACTGTTTCCACTGTTTCCCCATCTATTTGCCATGAAGTGATGGGACCAGATGCCATGATTTTCTTTTTATGAATTTTGAGTTTTAAGCCAACTCTTTAACTCTCCTCTTT
>SJYW01052963.1:132425-145404 GCA_006410735.1 Raphicerus campestris | reverse complement strand
CATTTTTACCAGAAGGTAAAAATAGAAACTGTGGTGTTGGAGAAGACTCTTGAGAGTCCCTTGGACTGCAAGGAGATCAAACCAATGCATCCTAAAGGAAATCAGTCCTGAATATTCCTTGGAAGGACTGACGCTAAAGCTGAAACTCCAATACTTTGGCCACCTGATGCAAAGAACTGACTCATTTGAAAAGCCCCTCATGCTGGGAAAGATTGAAGGCAGGAGGAGAAGAGGATGACAAGAGGATGAGATGGTTGGATGGCATCACTGATTTAATGGACATGAGTTTGAGTAAACTCCAGGAATTGGTGATTGGACAAGGAGGCCTGGCGTGCTGCAGTCCATGGGATCACAAAGACCTGGACACGACTGAGCAACTGAACTGAGCTGAAAAATAGAAAGAATGAAACACTATGAGATAGAAAAGTACGTGCCATAATATTTAAAAGACAATTTATTCTGATCAGCTAAATTGCCCTAATTAAAATGCATAAACTCTGACATTAAAATTTTGTTCTTCACATGGAAATTACTTTTGTCCTTGGACCTTGATCCACTTGTTACAAAAGAATATTATAAAAAAGATTATAATTACCTACCATGCTTTGTCACAGTGTCCATTTTTCCTACCAAGGGAATGGTCAGTGTCATTTGAAAACAAAAAGCTCTCGTATTGACTAATGATGCCTGAATTTTTCCTGTTTGTCATTTTCCCCCTTCTGATGTGGCACCTCATATTTTTTATGCCTCTCTGCTATCCTGCTGTGAGAAAGAATAGTAATTATATCTAATTAGAAAAGATTAAAATGCTATGACTCACAGAAATAATGAAAGTTGATTATGTTTTATACAAGGCATAAATCCCAAACCTGTATTTTACACTTGAAATTAGCTTCCAGGCTGATCAGCAGTGTAATAACAGTGTGAAGAATGTTCATCATGGTGCTTGTTTTGCTAAATACACTCCCCTCACTCCCCATCCCAGGTCTCAGCCTTGTCATCAGAGACTCATCTTCTCTTAAGTTGAAGAAAGAGAGTTCAGGTTGATCTTTTTAAAACCTTAGTTGACTTTGTAATGTTTTGATCTTATTTATTTTAGGTATACTTATTCTTAGTAACATGTGAGTACTAAGTAACATCCATGATTATAAAAGAACTAAACAATTCCTTTGTTTTCCCTTTGAACTGTCTCCAGGACCAAACCAATTTTTCCTGTTTTATTCAGATTTTCTAGGTTAAAAAAAATAATATGCAATTTAGAGCTGACTGTTTCCTGTTAAACAATGAGGATCTTTTCCCATCATGGACTCAGCATGAATGTTCATTTCAGTTCTAGTCCAGTTCACAAAAAATCTTTCCTGCACATGGGCATTGTCATCTAACATATGCAGTTTTATAGTAGAGCAGAGGGAGACATTACACACAAATAGATTTGTGCCGTAAACACATATGGGCGTAAAGGATTGTTTAGAAGGAAAGAGAAAAAGAAGCCAACTTCAAAAGGACTGAAATGTAATTCTAGAATGCAAGAAATTCTCATTTGTCTGTCTACCTGTCTGACATGAAGATCATAACTTTCTGAAATATAATGCATTAAAATGTTTTCTAAGTCCCATGATAAGATAATTCTGATAACACATGGGCATCGTGTGAACATGGCCCCGTTAATCTGAGTTAGATATCCCCTTGGGGAGATAAGCTGCTTTTACTCCACAGGTGAGTGTACGTGAGCTGCTGCCGTATTATGTGTAACTAGAGCCTGTGATCTTGGTAACTCTGAGACCAGACAAGATTAGATACTATGAGGTGTGTTTATGTGATGGGACCTTTTTCCTGTGATCTCAGTGTGCAGTGAAGGAAAAAAAGTTATTGAAAATTCTATTAACAACTTTGCAGTTAAAAAAAAAAGAGAGGGAGAGATTGGGAGGATGACAAAGTTCTTTCTAGGGAGAACAGATTGGTAAATATTACTCCATTCTAAATGAAAAGAAGGAAAATAAAGTACCTTCCAGAAATTGAGAGGGACTTGTTTTTAAAAGTAGCAGTTCTTTTATTGTAATATTTGTAAACTCACCTCTTTAATTGCTTCTTTTTCATGTAGGAGTTTCAGTGGAAATAAATACATATCATAAACCAAGAGTGGCATTTCCAAATGGATCCTGTGAAGGTTATAATATAGAAATAATACAGTATTAGTTCTGTGTTGGAAACAAAATGAGTAAATGTTTGTTCTCAAATGCTATCTCATAAAAATAGAGTCAGAATTTTGTTTCTATAGCTTATATTTATGTACTTGGATTTCTCTCCCCATCCTTCCTTTCATATAAATTTCACAGTCAATCATTATAATCATCCCTTTGTAAACATTCCTGAGTACCTTCGATCTTTCTTGCTTTATCAGACTCATTTGGCAAAAGGAAAATCCACTGTTTGTAGAGAAAGTGATCTTTTCATGTAAATTTTACATTTTATGTTAACATGTAATATGTCAAAACATATTCAACAAAATTTTTATGTTTTACATAAAAAGAACTAGAGAAAAACAAACAAGGATCACTGTCTCTCACTCTGCTCTGTCCCTGCACCTGCTTGGATGAATGTGATTTTAGTAAACTCAGAAATTACAACTCTGCTGCCCTTCTCAGTGACCACAAACCTCAAAGGCTCACGCCTAGACAGAGCACTTTGCTCAGACTCTGTTACTGTTTAATACCATCTCTCTTGTCCTCACGCCTCCCAATTCTACCCCCTTCTCAGATGATCTCCTTGCTTCCCATTTATCTAAGAAAATTGAAGTAATCAGAAAAGATATGTCACAGCTTCCCAGCACCCTGCTATGCTGTCTTACTTTTCAATGTAAGAACAGTGTGAGTTACTTTGTAAGGCATGTTCCTTAAATTTGTGCACAAAACTTGTCCCATCTCATCTGCTTAAGAACATCACACCAACAATTCACCCCCTGTCCTACATCATAAATTTCCCCTTTCTATGGGATCATTTCTATGAGTATAACAACTTGTAATTTTTGCCAACATGAAAAAAATCCCTCTTTACTCATTCAATTTTCTCCATCAGTTAATGTCCAATTTCTTTGCTCCCCTTTATAGCAAAATTCCTTAAGCAGGCTGTTTATACACATGGTCTATGATTCTGCTCCTCCCCTTCTCCCTTCAGTTTATTTTACTCAGTTTCTCATCTCTGTCATTTCCTAAAAATTGCTTTCATAATATCGCAGAGACCATACACAGAAAAGCCCTGTAGTTAATTCTCAGTGCTCTCTCATCTGACTTTTTAGATGTATTTGACACAATGGATNTTTATTCTCACCTTCTTCTGCTTCTTCTTCTTACCTTCTTCTTCTTCTCACCTTCTTATTATTATTATTATTATTCTCACCTACTTCTTCTTCTTCTTTTCTCACCTTCTCCTTCATCTTATCACATTCTTCTTCTCACATTCTTCTACTTCTTCTCCCCTACTTCTTCTTTACTCACCTTCTTCTTCTTCTTCTTTTTCTTCTAACATTCTTATTGTTATTCTTCTTTTTCTTCTCACCTTCTTCTCTTCTTTTCACCTTCTTCTTCTCCTCACCTTCTTCTTATTATTATTCTCACCTTCTTCTTCTTCTCCTCCTCACCTTCTTCTACTTCTTTCCACCTTCTTCTTCTTCTTTTACTCAACTTCTTCTTCTTCTCACCTTCTTCTTTTTCTTACTTTTCTTCTCACCTTTTTCTTATTCTTCTCACATTCTTCTTCTTCTCTCCTTTTTCTTCTTCTCACCTTCTTCTGCTTACCTTTTTCCTCTCACATTCTTGTTCTTCTTTGTCTTCTTCTCATCTTTTTCTTCTTCTTCTCATCTTCCTCTTATTCTTCTCACCTTTTGCTTCTTCTTCTCTCATTCATCGACTTCTTCTTCTTCTCACCTTCATCTTCTTCGTCCTCTCTCCTTATTCTTCTTCTTCTCACCTTCTTCTTCTTCCTCTTCTCANTCGCTTTCCTCTTTCACTTTCATTAAGAGGCTCTTTAATTCTTCACTTTCTGCCATAAGGATGGTGTCATCTGCATATCTGAGGTTATTGATATTTCTCCTGGCAATCTTGATTCCAGCTTGTGTTTCTTCCAGTCCAGCATTTCTCATGATGTACTCTGCATATAAGTTAAATAAATAGGCTGACTGTATACAGCCTTTACGTACTCCTTTTCCTATTAACTAATGGCATGAACTGTGAGCAGTGTCATAATGGAAGATAGTCAAATCAGATGCTTTTTTTGTTGTTGTTGTTCTTTGAAATCTTTTTTTAAATTTATTTTTTACTTTACAATATTGTATTGGTTTTGCCATACTCTAGCATGAATATGCCACAGGTGTACATGTGTCCCTAATCCTGAACCCCCCTCCCACCTCCCTCCCCATACTATCCCTCTGGGTCATCCCAGTGTACCAGCCCCAAGCATCCTGTATCCTTCATCAAACCTAGACTTNTTTAATTCTTCACTTTCTGCCATAAGGATGGTGTCATCTGCATATCTGAGGTTATTGATATTTCTCCTGGCAATCTTGATTCCAGCTTGTGTTTCTTCCAGTCCAGCATTTCTCATGATGTACTCTGCATATAAGTTAAATAAATAGGCTGACTGTATACAGCCTTTACGTACTCCTTTTCCTATTAACTAATGGCATGAACTGTGAGCAGTGTCATAATGGAAGATAGTCAAATCAAATGCTTTTTTTGTTGTTGTTGTTCTTTGAAATCTTTTTTTAAATTTATTTTTTACTTTACAATATTGTATTGGTTTTGCCATACTCTAGCATGAATATGCCACAGGTGTACATGTGTCCCTAATCCTGAACCCCCCTCCCACCTCCCTCCCCATACTATCCCTCTGGGTCATCCCAGTGTACCAGCCCCAAGCATCCTGTATCCTTCATCAAACCTAGACTTGTGATTCATTTCTTATATGATATTATACATGTTTCAATGCCATTCTCCCAAATCATCCCACCCTCTCCCTCTCCCACAGAGTTCAAAAGACTATTTTTTTTAAAATGAAAATTAAAAAAGGATTTGGACAAAAGGATCAATAGAAAGTGGCATGAGTAGAGATGCCTCTGTAAGAACAGGGAGTCTAATTTAGCAATGATGAGACAGAATTCAGTAGATAGAATGGGACCTGATTCAGAAGACATCTGTTTTTATTTGAAGGAAGGTGGGCTAGCTACCTGAAAGGAAAAACAATTTTTTCCTAATGTAGAATAGCGCATTAAATGAGTGACTGAAGATTGCTCTGCATCTGGGCCTCTGTTCCCTTCCCTCTTCCTCAAAAACACATTGCCCTGCCTGCAAGGAACTTGTAAAAACTATCTCACCACTGTTAGAAGAGTCAACCAAATGACTCCAGTTTGTGAAGAACATCCTTAGGTATGAGTGGCATAACCTTCGCTTAACTACCCATCCCTTCTTTGACCTTTGTTTCTTCATCAAAAACCCCTTATGGCTGGGAGGATTTGGGGAATGGCTTGTTCAGTCAAAGAACCAGTTATTCAGTTAACCTGGGTAATTGTCATCTTATCAGTATTTAGTGATACTAATAATCATATTTATTAAGTAGTAGTTGTTTTTCAGTAATTTATAAAGTAGAGGCTTGTATCCCATTTCTTTTCACGTCTGTTTTGTGTTCCTTCAAACTTGGTTTCTCCATTCTTTATCTTAAACTTAGAAGTAATTTAGCCAGTACAATGAATCTAATTTTGACATGCAAACCAGTCTGAATTCTGAAACATGAGCTGAGTGATTTAGATTGAACAGAAAGAATTTTAGTTTCTTTTTTTAGTGAAAAAACTTCTGCAACTATCATACCCACCAATTGAATGGTTCCCTATTTAGCAGGTTATAAACAAACATTACTTTAACTAGAAGATTACCATGATTTCCAGTTACAAATTGGACTCATGAATTTGCATATTTGTCTTGCAAATTTTTTTTTTCCAGTTTGAATTCTGTGCAGTTAGCCATTCCTTAAGAGTTCGGTCCTTTGAACAACTGTGTGATACAATTTCCCCTTCCTCTTCAAAGAAATTTAAAAAAAAGGCAAAATAGACTTGATTTAATGGTGAGTGACTCTTTCATACTAGTAACAAATGAAAGGTTCTGAAAATGTACCTCCTCTATCTTTTGCTTATTTCCAAAAAGATGTACCTGACATCTACATATGGTATTGTGTGTTAGCAAAGGTGATTTATGTATAAGCCTGAAGAAAAGCTGTCAGAAATTGCTGTCATAGTGTCCTTGTTCTAAATAGTTGAAGTTGACAGTGTCTCATAAGATCCATAAGTGGACATACAACTGTTAATCAAAAGAAAGAATTTACTGGACTCTGATCATCCTGCAGTGAAACAAACAAACAAAAAATTAAATCTCTCTTTTGTTTTCCTGTGTTTATTCAGCTTGTAGTGAAAGAATGGGAAGAGAGATTGCTTGTTAGTACACTGTGCATGAAAAGTCAATTTTTCTTTTGCAAGCAAATGGGAAGTAAATCAGTTTGTGTCACTTCACTTAGAGTGAGAAAACTATTAAAACAACACTGTCAATACCACAGCATACATTCTAGTTCCATCAATTCTTGATGTCACTTTGGATAATATGTTATTGTAGGGTAGTCCAAAATAAAGTGATGTCTGTACCTCATTGCTTTGCTTTGAATTGTAAAAGATTTGAAAATGGTGGCATGTTGAATTAGGATACCACATTGCTAAGTATGGTGTATGATAATAAAACCTTGCCCTACTTTAAACTATTAGTTTAAAGCTTATTAACAACAATTATTTGCTTTCAGTATTAAGATTATAATTCAAATGTATTTTTGCATTTGTGGTTATAATTTTACTAGCTATCAATATTTTCTTATAAAGGAGATAATAACCTAGTAATATATTTTTTTTAAACCGCTTTCAGTTAGATTGTCTCATATTAGGCTTTCTACTGACCCAATGTGTCTTTGATGGGGGCATTGCTTGAGTTCTAAATACTTCACATGTGTTTAGTGTTGCCAAGAGGCCCTGAACTCCACCACTACTCATTTTATGCCTTTTAAGAAATAATTGTCTTTTTCAATCACATTCAAATAAACATTTTTGGTACTCAGTACAACCTGATTCTGATTATGTAGCATGCAAAATTCAAGGGATCAAATCACCAGCAATTCACTTCCCCAAGTTGCTTTCTAAAATCAGCTTTTAAATAGATTTATGTTGCCTGTGGATATAAAGCAGTAGAGTAAAACTAAACCTTCCTGATTTCCAAATCAGCATTTAAAGAGCTATAATTCATATTTAATGAAGAAAAACAGCTAAATAAGCATCCACAAGCATTTAACTAGAGACTTCATGCTCATAAAGTTTTTATCCCCTGCTAAAAGCCCCTTTACCGTATCTTTTTATTATACTTTGATACAAAATGCTAAAAGGAAGTTGGATATTGTTAGACTGCTATTAAATTGTAAGAGAACAAATATTAGAAATAAATTTCAACTCAGTTAATCAGGACAAGATTGGCAATTTTCCTAACTTGTACTTCAACATTTAAGTTCTCAAAGAGAGAAAATGTTTTATAGCCAACAGAACTTGAAACAATATTGAGGTCAGAAGTCTCTGACTTTTTGTGTAAGAATAAAGCACTTTCTGTTTCAATGTTGGACATCCTGTTTATAAATAGGTACATTTGTGGTGAAAATTGACTTTGTTTTACCTGTGAAATTGGGTTTGGCTATTTCCCCTGAAATAAAGATGGGCTATTGAGAGCTGCTGCCTGAAGGCAAAATATAAAATTGATAGCAGAGTATACGTGTATTTGGGGGTTTCTTGTTTCTCAAGTATACCTGCTTCAAATCTTTGTCATTGAAAACCATCCTATCTCAAAGTCAAAACCAAGATCAGGACTAGCTGAAATGAAAGAATACAGTGTTTGAAAACTAGCTGATTCCCTAAGACATTGTTTCCTTGGTTTCAGGCCTCAATTTTGCTTCACATTTTGTCTTATTTTCTAAAGCAGACTAGTATTGAAGAGGAATGATGAGACATGTTTAGCAAGATCAAGAATGTTACTTTAAATAGACACAGATTTCAGCATTTATATTTGGCCACTGTTTACAACCACACTAAAGAATGAATGTGCCATCCATTCTTCCAGGCACGACAAATCATTTTGGACAAGTGAAACTGGCACTCTTGGGCCCAAACATATTCCATTGCCTAATTGGCTTCAAGCTCAAAAAGAGTCCTACTAATATTATAGGCATTTATTGAACTTTAATGATATTTCTAACTCTTTAACATAGTCATCACATGTGGAAGTTTGTAAGTTTAGTTGTTTTGAAGAACAAGACAATTAAGTTTCTTTTTAAAATTTCAGTCTTATAAAATGTATTTGCCTTTCCAGAAAGGACAGCAGGACCATAACAGACTTTTCTTTTCCTTTCTTTCTGTGGCATAGTTTTGATCAGTGCCCCAAGACTAGATGATCCTGAAGAAATCTCTGTAGACTTGGAAATAAAATTTAAACTGACCTCTGACTCAAAGTCTCGCGCAAAGCGAAGATGACTTTAAACTTCTTCTGCACTGAATGGAGTACTCTATTGATCTCTGCAATGAAATATAAGTGGAACCCAATGGACTGCTGTTTTAATGCAGTAGAGCAAATTCAATGAATTGTCCAATTCTCTCAGGCCCTTTAGAAAACTACCCATGCATGGCTTTAATGGAGAAATGGCACAAGGAAATTGAGTACAGGGTCTCCCAGTACTCATCCATTAAGCCCATGACATCTGAATCACTACGGTAAATTATATAGGCCCTTAATAAAAGAGTTTAAGACTGGAGTGGCATCTGGTATTCAAACCATAGGTTACAGGTGCAGAACGACTCATTCTGCCTCTGAAGGACATCTGCATCTGGTATATTCTGCCTCAAATCTTTGTCACTGAAACACATCTTATCTCAAACTCAAAACCAAGATCAGGACTAGCTGAAATGAAAGAATACAGTGTTTGAAAACTAGCTGATTCCCTGAGACATTGTTTCCTTGGCTTTAGGCCTCAGTTTTGCCCAGCGACCTATTGATTGGCTTATGAAGATGCTCAAATCCCTTAAATGTCAGAATATTCCATACAGACTATTCTCATACTGTCACTGCTGAAAACATACATAGCAAACTTGAAAGGACAGTCACCTTTGGGGAGTTAGGTTAGTATATGTGGGCTTGTGTTAGTCGCTCAGTTCAGTTGCTCAGTCATGTCCACCTCTGCAAACCCATGGACTGCAGCCTGCCAGGCTCCTCTGTCCATGGGGTTCTTCAGACAAGAATACTAGAGTGGGTAGTCATTCCTTCCCCAGGGGATCTTCCTGACCCAGATACAGAACCCCAGTCTCCTGCATTGCAGGCAGATTCTTTACCATCTGAGCCATCAGCTGCTGTTGCCGCTGCTAAGTCACCTCAGTCATGTCCTACTCTGTGTGACCCCATAGACAGCAGCCCACCAGACTCCCCCGTCCCTGGGATTCTCCAGGCAAGAACACTGGAGTGGGTTGCCATTTCCTTCTCCAATGCGTGAAAGTGAAAAGTGAAAGTGAAGCCACTCAGTCCTGACCAACCCTCAGCGACCCCACGGACTGCAGCCTTCCAGGCTCCTCCATCCATGGGATTTTCCAGGCAAGAGTGCTGGAGTGGGGTGCCATTGCCTTCTCTGCTGAGCCATCAGGGAAGCCCCATATGTGGACTTAGTTTGCATCTACATTATAGTACTCATCAACTTAGATGGACCATTGTGAGGAATGGAATGAGTACAATTCTGATCAGCTAACACATGAGTGCATTAATTTGGTTTAGCTTCCCTATGATATAGTATTTTTAAAAACAGCTAAGATACTATACAATTGATTAAATAATGTATGTGTGTCTGGGGATTTTATGCTGCTCCAGTAATATGCTACAAATGCCTTGAACCTAATTATGAAAACTGTATATGTTTATTATAGAAAATTGGAATCTGTGGGAAAAGTACTAATTGAAAACTATTATAGACTATATATCAAAAAGATATATGATATAATTTATATATTTTAAATTCTTATTTTCCTTCCATTTTTACATTTTAGATGTTAATGAGTATTTCTGCACTACTGTTTTTATTTTTATCACATTCTATTTTGATATGTTATTTAACCAATTATATACATATAGATTGTTTCTAATTTTATAGCATAATAACATTGTAATATGAGTAACTCTATAGAAATTTTTGTGCAATCTCTATTGCTTCTTTAGGATGATTTTAGGAAGAGTAGAAGTACTTTAACAATAGCTCATTTAAACAATTCTTACATATATTGCCAAGTTGCCTTCCCTTAGAGGTCATACGAATTTTCATTCTCACAAATGTATCATGAGAGTTTGTGTCCCCATACTGTAGCCAACATTAAGAATTCTTAACTTAAAAAAAAATACTGACCAATTAATAGGCAGTCAGTGCTATTTCATTGTAAAATTTTCACATTGGTTATTTAATATGTTGAATGATTTTCACATGCTTATCAGCACACACCTTATTTGGTGTGCTGGCTGCTTCTGTCATCTGCTCAGTAAAAGTGAAACCGTTAGTCACTCTGTCATATCTGACTCTTTGCGACTGCATGGGCTGCAGTCTGCCAGGCTCCTCTGTCCATGGGATTCTCCAGGCAAGAATACTGGATTGGGCAGCCATTCCCTCCTCCAGGGGATCTTCCTGATCCATGGATTGAACCCAGGTCTCCTGCACTGCAGGCAGATTCTTTACCATCTGAGCCACTAGGGAAGCCCTTCATCTGCCAATGTCTTTCTTAAAGATATTTGCTTTATTTATATTGATTTGAAGATCTCTTTATATATGAGTTATATCAACACATATTTATTGTGTGGATCACAATAAACTGTGGGAAAACTCTGAAAGAGATGGGAATACCAGACCACCTGACCTCCCTCCTGGAGAAATCTGTATGCAGGTCAGGAAGCAACAGTTAGAACTGGACACGGAACAACTGACTGGTTACAAATAGGAAAAGGAGTACGTCAAGGCTGTATATTGTCACCCTGCTTATTTAACTTATATGCAGAATACATCATGAGAAATGCTGGGCTGGAAGAAGCACAAGCTGGAATCAAGACTGCTGGGAGAAATATCAATAACCTCAGATATGCAGATGACACCACCCTTATGGCAGAAAGTGAAGAGGAAATAAAGAGCCTCTTGATGAAAGTGAAAGAGGAGAGTGAAAAAGTTGGCTTAAAGCTCAACATTCAGAAAACGAAGATCATGGCATCTTGTTCCATCACTTCATGGGAAATAGATGGGGAAACAACGGAAACAGTGTCAGAATTTATTTTTTTGGGCTCCCAAATCACTGCAGATGGTGATTGCAACCATGAACTTAAAAGACACTTACTCCTTGGAAGGAAAGTTATGACCAACCTAGATAGCATATTCAAAAGCAGGGACATTACTTTGCCAACTAAGGTCTAGTCAAGGCTATGATTTTTCTAGTAGTCACGTATGGATGTGAGAGTTGGACTGTGAAGAAAGCTGAGCACCAAAGAATTGATGCTTTTGAACTGTGGTGTTAGAGAAGACTCTTGAGAGTCCCTTGGACTGCAAGGAGATCCAACCAGTCCATCCTAAAGGAGATCAGTTCTGAGTGTTCATTGGAAGGAATGATGCTAAAGCTGAAACTCCAGTACTTTGGCCACCTCATGTGAAGAGTTGACTCATTGGAAATGACTGTGATGCTGGGAGGGATTGGGGGCAGGAGAAGAAGGGGATGACAGAGGATAAGATGGTTGGATGGCATTGCTGACTCAATGGAAATGAGTATGAGTGAATTCCGGGAGTTGGTGATGGACAGGGAGTCCTGGCGTGCTGCAATTCATGGGGTCTCAAAGAGTTGGACATGACTGAGTAACTGAACTGAACTGAATATCAACACATTCTTTTGTCATATATGTTAAATTATCAGTTTGTGATTTGGAAAGTGTCATTTCTCAAAGGTTTTGTTTTCTGTATTTTACCTAGGATAATCTTGAAATGGGTGGGCACTAGGACTCAGCATTTGGGAAAAGAAGCCAAGTAAAGTGCTAGATATGGGAGTGAAGAGAGGTGGTTGGAGACCAGAGTTGACATTTGTATAGTTGAACTCATGTAACAGAGGCAAAGAACTTACTGGATATTCTTCTGTAACCACTTGAAACCATATAGAACTTTCTCCCACAAACAGTATGGTGGTAGGACATATTAATAGGTGATTGATACTTCACGTAAGGTGAGTGAACTATGTGATTAAGGTGATGGTTAGAGAGGTATATTAACTTTTAAGATCATTAAGCTTTCATGTGATACCTTTCAACTGAAATTTACTAGTAACCTCTAAAAATGGGTGATCTTTTAAATGTCTTTTTTTCTATTTAAAATTTTTATTTTTACTTTATTTTGCTTTGCAATACTGTATTGGTTTTGCCATACATTGACATGAATCCGCCACGGGTGTACGTGAGTTCCCAATCCTGAACCCCCTCCCACCTCCCACCCCATATCATCTCTCTGGATCTTCCCTGTGCATCAGCCCCAAGCATCCTGTATCGAACATAGACTGGCGATTCATTTCTCACATGATAGTATACATGTTTCAATGCCATTCTCCCAAATCATCCCACCCTCTCCTCCTCCCATAGACTCCAAAAGTCTGTTCTATACATCTGTGTATCTTTTGCTGTCTCGCATACAGGGTTATCATTACCATCTTTCTAAATTAAATGTCTTTTTAAAGAGAGATTTACTCAAGCCCACCCGATGGAGCTTGAGTAAGTGTGTGGCCTGTAAATATTAACTTTTTGGATCCCATATTCTGGGATAACAGCATTAAAAATTAGCAGATAACTGGAGATGGTGCCTTTGGCTA
>SJYW01052963.1:96955-132292 GCA_006410735.1 Raphicerus campestris | reverse complement strand
ATTCTCCAGGCAAGAATACTGGATTGGGCAGCCATTCCCTCCTCCAGGGGATCTTCCTGATCCATGGATTGAACCCAGGTCTCCTGCACTGCAGGCAGATTCTTTACCATCTGAGCCACTAGGGAAGCCCTTCATCTGCCAATGTCTTTCTTAAAGATATTTGCTTTATTTATATTGATTTGAAGATCTCTTTATATATGAGTTATATCAACACATATTTATTGTGTGGATCACAATAAACTGTGGGAAAACTCTGAAAGAGATGGGAATACCAGACCACCTGACCTCCCTCCTGGAGAAATCTGTATGCAGGTCAGGAAGCAACAGTTAGAACTGGACACGGAACAACTGACTGGTTACAAATAGGAAAAGGAGTACGTCAAGGCTGTATATTGTCACCCTGCTTATTTAACTTATATGCAGAATACATCATGAGAAATGCTGGGCTGGAAGAAGCACAAGCTGGAATCAAGACTGCTGGGAGAAATATCAATAACCTCAGATATGCAGATGACACCACCCTTATGGCAGAAAGTGAAGAGGAAATAAAGAGCCTCTTGATGAAAGTGAAAGAGGAGAGTGAAAAAGTTGGCTTAAAGCTCAACATTCAGAAAACGAAGATCATGGCATCTTGTTCCATCACTTCATGGGAAATAGATGGGGAAACAACGGAAACAGTGTCAGAATTTATTTTTTTGGGCTCCCAAATCACTGCAGATGGTGATTGCAACCATGAACTTAAAAGACACTTACTCCTTGGAAGGAAAGTTATGACCAACCTAGATAGCATATTCAAAAGCAGGGACATTACTTTGCCAACTAAGGTCTAGTCAAGGCTATGATTTTTCTAGTAGTCATGTATGGATGTGAGAGTTGGACTGTGAAGAAAGCTGAGCACCAAAGAATTGATGCTTTTGAACTGTGGTGTTAGAGAAGACTCTTGAGAGTCCCTTGGACTGCAAGGAGATCCAACCAGTCCATCCTAAAGGAGATCAGTTCTGAGTGTTCATTGGAAGGAATGATGCTAAAGCTGAAACTCCAGTACTTTGGCCACCTCATGTGAAGAGTTGACTCATTGGAAATGACTGTGATGCTGGGAGGGATTGGGGGCAGGAGAAGAAGGGGATGACAGAGGATAAGATGGTTGGATGGCATTGCTGACTCAATGGAAATGAGTATGAGTGAATTCCGGGAGTTGGTGATGGACAGGGAGTCCTGGCGTGCTGCAATTCATGGGGTCTCAAAGAGTTGGACATGACTGAGTAACTGAACTGAACTGAATATCAACACATTCTTTTGTCATATATGTTAAATTATCAGTTTGTGGTTTGGAAAGTGTCATTTCTCAAAGGTTTTGTTTTCTGTATTTTACCTAGGATAATCTTGAAATGGGTGGGCACTAGGACTCAGCATTTGGGAAAAGAAGCCAAGTAAAGTGCTAGATATGGGAGTGAAGAGAGGTGGTTGGAGACCAGAGTTGACATTTGTATAGTTGAACTCATGTAACAGAGGCAAAGAACTTACTGGATATTCTTCTGTAACCACTTGAAACCATATAGAACTTTCTCCCACAAACAGTATGGTGGTAGGACATATTAATAGGTGATTGATACTTCACGTAAGGTGAGTGAACTATGTGATTAAGGTGATGGTTAGAGAGGTATATTAACTTTTAAGATCATTAAGCTTTCATGTGATACCTTTCAACTGAAATTTACTAGTAACCTCTAAAAATGGGTGATCTTTTAAATGTCTTTTTTTCTATTTAAAATTTTTATTTTTACTTTATTTTGCTTTGCAATACTGTATTGGTTTTGCCATACATTGACATGAATCCGCCACGGGTGTACGTGAGTTCCCAATCCTGAACCCCCTCCCACCTCCCACCCCATATCATCTCTCTGGATCTTCCCTGTGCATCAGCCCCAAGCATCCTGTATCGAACATAGACTGGCGATTCATTTCTCACATGATAGTATACATGTTTCAATGCCATTCTCCCAAATCATCCCACCCTCTCCTCCTCCCATAGACTCCAAAAGTCTGTTCTATACATCTGTGTATCTTTTGCTGTCTCGCATACAGGGTTATCATTACCATCTTTCTAAATTAAATGTCTTTTTAAAGAGAGATTTACTCAAGCCCACCCGATGGAGCTTGAGTAAGTGTGTGGCCTGTAAATATTAACTTTTTGGATCCCATATTCTGGGATAACAGCATTAAAAATTAGCAGATAACTGGAGATGGTGCCTTTGGCTATTAATATTGTCTGTCTCTCTGGTGTGTGTTTAGGAGTTATTCTCCAGAGCTATTCTGACTTTAGCTTAAAAAATTCAGTCCCCTCCTGGGAACATTGTTTATTTACTTTCACTGTGTCATCCATTATTCCAAGGACTTTAGAACCGTTAGGGAGATGGATATTGCATGTTCTTCTGTGGCAAAGAAATTCATTCTAATCGAGGGGATGTCACTTTTTATTCTGTTCATTGAAGGCTAGAATGTTCAACCAACTTCACTGACAGCTTTTACAAGTGCATCATTTAAGATAATGGATAAAATGCAACATTTTATTGAAGGAGGATTCATTTTTTAGTGTAGCATAAATGTACTACATCGTTCATGTTTGCAATACAAATGTGTGGTCAAAGGTGAGGATATATAATGATGTTTTTATGTTCACTCTTTAGTAAATTTTAACTTTTTTCTTTTCCTCCTCAGTAGTACAAATATGGAAGAGGACTTTTTTTTAAAATTGGGGTATATTTGCTTTACAGTACTGTGTTGATTTCTGCTGTACAATGATGTGAATCAGCTATATGTATACATATATTCCCTCTCTCTTGGACCTCCCTCCNACTCATGTAACAGAGGCAAAGAACTTACTGGATATTCTTCTGTAACCACTTGAAACCATATAGAACTTTCTCCCACAAACAGTATGGTGGTAGGACATATTAATAGGTGATTGATACTTCACGTAAGGTGAGTGAACTATGTGATTAAGGTGATGGTTAGAGAGGTATATTAACTTTTAAGATCATTAAGCTTTCATGTGATACCTTTCAACTGAAATTTACTAGTAACCTCTAAAAATGGGTGATCTTTTAAATGTCTTTTTTTCTATTTAAAATTTTTATTTTTACTTTATTTTGCTTTGCAATACTGTATTGGTTTTGCCATACATTGACATGAATCCGCCACGGGTGTACGTGAGTTCCCAATCCTGAACCCCCTCCCACCTCCCACCCCATATCATCTCTCTGGATCTTCCCTGTGCATCAGCCCCAAGCATCCTGTATCGAACATAGACTGGCGATTCATTTCTCACATGATAGTATACATGTTTCAATGCCATTCTCCCAAATCATCCCACCCTCTCCTCCTCCCATAGACTCCAAAAGTCTGTTCTATACATCTGTGTATCTTTTGCTGTCTCGCATACAGGGTTATCATTACCATCTTTCTAAATTAAATGTCTTTTTAAAGAGAGATTTACTCAAGCCCACCCGATGGAGCTTGAGTAAGTGTGTGGCCTGTAAATATTAACTTTTTGGATCCCATATTCTGGGATAACAGCATTAAAAATTAGCAGATAACTGGAGATGGTGCCTTTGGCTATTAATATTGTCTGTCTCTCTGGTGTGTGTTTAGGAGTTATTCTCCAGAGCTATTCTGACTTTAGCTTAAAAAATTCAGTCCCCTCCTGGGAACATTGTTTATTTACTTTCACTGTGTCATCCATTATTCCAAGGACTTTAGAACCGTTAGGGAGATGGATATTGCATGTTCTTCTGTGGCAAAGAAATTCATTCTAATCGAGGGGATGTCACTTTTTATTCTGTTCATTGAAGGCTAGAATGTTCAACCAACTTCACTGACAGCTTTTACAAGTGCATCATTTAAGATAATGGATAAAATGCAACATTTTATTGAAGGAGGATTCATTTTTTAGTGTAGCATGAATGTACTACATCGTTCATGTTTGCAATACAAATGTGTGGTCAAAGGTGAGGATATATAATGATGTTTTTATGTTCACTCTTTAGTAAATTTTAACTTTTTTCTTTTCCTCCTCAGTAGTACAAATATGGAAGAGGACTTTTTTTTAAAATTGGGGTATATTTGCTTTACAGTACTGTGTTGATTTCTGCTGTACAATGATGTGAATCAGCTATATGTATACATATATTCCCTCTCTCTTGGACCTCCCTCCCACTCACTCCCCACCCACCCATCTATTTTGATCACAGCATGGAATTCAGGAAAAACCTTGGGTAGCTAAAGTATGTACCATACAGGGGTATTGTGAGGATTAAACATTGCAAAGATTGGGAAAGTGCTTTCAAAAAATTGTGAAGCACTTCATAAATGCCAGGTATAGCAATGGTTATTTGCAGGCCAAGTACACCATGCTGGCCTTTGCCCCAACTTTTGAAGAGGTCACTTGCCGTGACAGAGAGTGAATGATGACACTGAGGGTTGAAGATGAAGGACAAAAGCCTAGGACAAGAGAAGTATATCTGCTAATATCATTATGCTTAGAGGAGGAAGAATCTCTTTTTGCTGGTGGGGGGGGCGCTAATAGAGTTGCTTTGGCACCTATATAGACAATCTTTTTGCTAAGACACCTATATAGCCTCTTCATCACCACATGGAGCCAAGAAGTAAATATGTGTTTAAATTTGCCTCATTTGTCGTGCCCTTCTTTCATGCTATTGAGTCAGCATGATGCAAAGGAAATGGCCTGCATATCCAGAGAATTGAGTGTGAGTTGCCACAGCCGTGTGAAGCACTATATCAGTGACACTGGAAAAGTTGCTTAGTTTTTCATCTAAGAAGTGGTATTTAAGAAAATTCATTTTTACAAAGTTGACAAATATATACAGCAATTAAGATGATCTTAGTACTATGTGCAATATAGTTATTTATTTCAGTGTATATTATGATAAACATAATTATTCTATAAAGCATATGACTTTGTGAATATCACTGCTAAGTGAGAATAAGTAAGAAATTAAACTGTTTAGTAAATAATAGTACTAAGGGGATACAGATATGGCATAAATTACAAAGAGAGGACATTTGAGACATGCTGGGCTAGGTTATCTGTAATTTCATCTGAAATCCTAATACTTACAGTACATAGCTTCTTAAGGGAGACACCAAGGTCAGTGGCAACCATTACAAGGGTACCCCTCTGTTTCTATGGGTTTCTGGACCAGATTAGGCCACAGGTGCTCTTCTGTATAGCATCAGTCACTCCAGAAATTGTGGGATGCTTTTTGAGGCAGGATAAGAAAGAGGGAAGTTGAATCTAGTGCTAGGCCAGAGCAGTGGCACACTTCAAGGGTACAGAGAATTCATGGGCTGCTGGCCCTCCCTGGTCAACTGGCCGCATTTTTCCATTGCATTATCTCTGCATACAAGGCTGCCTGTGTCATTTCACTCATCCACCGGGTTCTCAAAAGTCCAACCATTCCATTCTGGAAGAAGGGATATGTAAAGGCTGCTTAATGACATCTTCCTTTGCTGATTTCTTGTGCTATTCTAATAGCCAAATATTTTAGGAAGTCTCTATTTGCAGAAGAGAATTCGTAAGCCTTTTTGGGTACCACTTATAGGAGGATTTCTACCAACCATGAGACTTTTGCAAGCTGTCTTGAGCATCTGATCATACTGCTTTATTATTTGGTGATGAGCAAGCAGAGAGACCATTGTCTCCTGCTGAATCTGTGAAAGAAATGAGAAAGACACACACTGGGTTGCAGTCTATTCATCAATAGTAATCAAGTATTTTATAGAACTCTTACCCAAAGTAACAAAGTTACTTGTATCCAATACTTTTTGAAACATGGAATTGAATAACTCCTTGTTTTGCTCTTTTTTATTGGATCCATCATGCCCATCAGTAGCCATTAAGGCTTCAGATTCTAGTTCAAAATTGCCCTTTTAATATTCCTCAAATGAAACACAGGCAGAACAAAAAGTGAGAAAAGATGTATGCTTTTCTCAGAATTAGAGCAGAAGATCTGCCAGTGACCTCTGGTTAGGCTAGTGGTAAGAGGGTGAGCACAGTACCCAGCAGTTTAGATACTCCACTTGTCGGCAGTCAGATAACCTGCCAAGAATAGAGTGGGATTAATCATTTCTTTTGGTTTGAGAAAAGATGGCAAATGTTTTTGTTTTCAAGGAAAGCTCTTTCACAGACTGACACATTAAGTTATTGCCTTTATCTATTTGAAACCCAATAATGCAGGAAAGATTGTATAGTGTGGTTAAAGAGAACACAGCCAAGTTGCTGTGCTTAGTTGCTCAGTCCTGTCCAACTCTTCTGGCCCCAGGGACTGTGGCCCACCAGGCTCCTCTATCCATGGGGATTCTCCATGCAAGAATAGTGGAGTGGATAGCCATGCCCTCTTCCAGGAGATCTTCCCAACCTGGGGACCGAACCGAGGTCTCCAGCATTGCAGGCAGATTCTTTACCTTCTGAGCCAGCAGGGAAACCCAGGGATACTGGAGTGGGTAGCCTATCCCTTCTCCAGAGGATGTTCCTGACCCAGAAATCAAAGCAGGGTATCCTGCATTACAGGTGGATTCTTTACCAGCTGAGCTACCAGGGAAGCCCCTAGTCAAACTGACCTTCCTTCAAATCTTGGCTCTGCTAGTCAGTAGTCATGTAGCCTGGGTTATGTGTATCTCCTTGATGCCCTTGTAAGATGGAGATGAAAAAAGTATATAACTCAGACGTTTGCTTTGAGAACCAAATGAGGAATTAGATACCTCCTTACATGCCACTTTGAATCTTATTAATTTCATTTCTTATTCCAGCTTCTGAGCAGTTTGTGTGCTGATAATTTTCACTTCTTACTTAGGGGTTCTCTGATGCCTCAGACATGGAGAACCAATGGAACTTAATAGGTATCATCTGTACAAGCTTGGAGGGATAGATATCACTATGCTGTTGACAAATGGTTCTATGATCCATTCCAGGTTAACAATTTATATATGTTTTCAGTCAAGGGTAAATATTCTTTTCTCTTTTATAGGATAAGGTCTTTGACTTTCTTATTCTTTTAAAAAATTGTTTAGCTGTTTCAGGACTTTTGCATGCTTATAATCATTTTAGAATCAATTTGCTAAATTTAATAAAATCTTCTCAAATTTTGATCAGATTGGTTATGCTTTTAAGAAAAATTTTGTGTAGTCAACTTTATGTTTTCTTACTGTATTTTTAGGTTATATTTCCTCCTAGAAATCTCCTTTTTGAAAATTGTATTTACCAATGTTTTCTTTTAGTAATTTATTTTTTACAGATATATTGTACATATATGGATATCTAGATATTTTAATAAATTATGACTTAGCTGTCTCAATACCATTCATGTAAAAATCCCCTTTTCTTTTTGATTTGAAATTCATCTATTGAGTTATTACATATTTTTACATTCTTTTTTTTCTTTTAAATTGAAGTAACATTAGTTTATAACATTAAGTAATTTTCACGTGTACAGCACTGTATTTCTCCTCTTGTAGGCATTATCATGTGTACACCACCAACAGTTTTATTTCCCATTTTTTAAGTGACCCCTTTTCCCATTTCATCTTGTTCTCAATCTCCTTCCTTTCTGGTAACCACTACTCTCATCTCTGTGTCTATGTGTTTGTTTAGTTTGGTTCAGTGTGTTCTTTTATTTTGCTACTTATTTTAAAAATATTTCACATATGAGTGAAATCATGTGGTATTTGTCTTTTTCCATCTGACTTACTTCACTTAGCAACACACTCTTTAGATTCACCTCTGTTGTTGCAAATGACAAGAAGATTTTATTTTTCCTGTGTGAGTAGTATTCCATTGTGCATATATACAACATCTTTATCTACTCATCCATCAAGGAGCACTCAGGTTGTTTCTTTATCTTGGCTATAGTAAATAATGCTGCCATGTATTATTGTAGATAATATGGAATAATCATATCTTTTTGAATCACTGTTCTCATATTCTTTGAATAAATATCCAGAAGTGGAATAACTAGAACATATGATAGTTCTAGTTTATCTTTTTTAGGTCTGTTCATAATTGCTCTATATATTTTGGTACTCCTATGTTAGGTCCATATGTGTTAATAACCATATCTTCTTGCTGAATTTCCTTTATCATTATGTACTATTCATCNTCAGTCCTGTCCAACTCTTCTGGCCCCAGGGACTGTGGCCCACCAGGCTCCTCTATCCATGGGGATTCTCCATGCAAGAATGGTGGAGTGGGTAGCCATGCCCTCTTCCAGGAGATCTTCCCAACCTGGGGACCGAACCGAGGTCTCCAGCATTGCAGGCAGATTCTTTACCTTCTGAGCCAGCAGGGAAACCCAGGGATACTGGAGTGGGTAGCCTATCCCTTCTCCAGAGGATGTTCCTGACCCAGAAATCAAAGCAGGGTATCCTGCATTACAGGTGGATTCTTTACCAGCTGAGCTACCAGGGAAGCCCCTAGTCAAACTGACCTTCCTTCAAATCTTGGCTCTGCTAGTCAGTAGTCATGTAGCCTGGGTTATGTGTATCTCCTTGATGCCCTTGTAAGATGGAGATGAAAAAAGTATATAACTCAGACGTTTGCTTTGAGAACCAAATGAGGAATTAGATGCCTCCTTACATGCCACTTTGAATCTTATTAATTTCATTTCTTATTCCAGCTTCTGAGCAGTTTGTGTGCTGATAATTTTCACTTCTTACTTAGGGGTTCTCTGATGCCTCAGACATGGAGAACCAATGGAACTTAATAGGTATCATCTGTACAAGCTTGGAAGGATAGATATCACTATGCTGTTGACAAATGGTTCTATGATCCATTCCAGGTTAACAATTTATATATGTTTTCAGACAAGGGTAAATATTCTTTTCTCTTTTATAGGATAAGGTCTTTGACTTTCTTATTCTTTTAAAAAATTGTTTAGCTGTTTCAGGACTTTTGCATGCTTATAATCATTTTAGAATCAATTTGCTAAATTTAATAAAATCTTCTCAAATTTTGATCAGATTGGTTATGCTTTTAAGAAAAATTTTGTGTAGTCAACTTTATGTTTTCTTACTGTATTTTTAGGTTATATTTCCTCCTAGAAATCTCCTTTTTGAAAATTATATTTACCAATGTTTTCTTTTAGTAATTTATTTTTTACAGATATATTGTACATATATGGATATCTAGATATTTTAATAAATTATGACTTAGCTGTCTCAATACCATTCATGTAAAAATCCCCTTTTCTTTTTGATTTGAAATTCATCTATTGAGTTATTACATATTTTTACATTCTTTTTTTTCTTTTAAATTGAAGTAACATTAGTTTATAACATTAAGTAATTTTCATGTGTACAGCACTGTATTTCTCCTCTTGTAGGCATTATCATGTGTACACCACCAACAGTTTTATTTCCCATTTTTTAAGTGACCCCTTTTCCCATTTCATCTTGTTCTCAATCTCCTTCCTTTCTGGTAACCACTACTCTCATCTCTGTGTCTATGTGTTTGTTTAGTTTGGTTCAGTGTGTTCTTTTATTTTGCTACTTATTTTAAAAATATTTCACATATGAGTGAAATCATGTGGTATTTGTCTTTTTCCATCTGACTTACTTCACTTAGCAACACACTCTTTAGATTCACCTCTGTTGTTGCAAATGACAAGAAGATTTTATTTTTCCTGTGTGAGTAGTATTCCATTGTGCATATATACAACATCTTTATCTACTCATCCATCAAGGAGCACTCAGGTTGTTTCTTTATCTTGGCTATAGTAAATAATGCTGCCATGTATTATTGTAGATAATATGGAATAATCATATCTTTTTGAATCACTGTTCTCATATTCTTTGAATAAATATCCAGAAGTGGAATAACTAGAACATATGATAGTTCTAGTTTATCTTTTTTAGGTCTGTTCATAATTGCTCTATATATTTTGGTACTCCTATGTTAGGTCCATATGTGTTAATAACCATATCTTCTTGCTGAATTTCCTTTATCATTATGTACTATTCATCTGTTTCTCTTGTTATATTTTTTGGCTGAGAGTATGTTTTATTCTGATGTGAGTACAGCCACTTTGGCATTCTTTTGGCTGCCTTTTGCTTCAGATATCATTTTCCATCCCTGTACTTTGAATCTATGTTTGTCTTTAGAAATCAGGTGAATCTTCCGGAGGCAAAATATGTTTGGGTTTTATTATTTTTTAATGCAATCAGCCACTGTGTGTCTTTTGCTGAATTAAATTCATTTGCACTTAGGGTGATTGCTGATAAATGAGGTGTTTTTTGTTTTTTTGGTTGCTTTATATCTTTATTGTTTCTTTTTCCCCTGTGTTTCTGTCCGCTTAGTTTGGATTTTTGTGGTTTAAAAAAAAATCCTTCTTTTTCTCATATTTCATGCCCCTGCTCTAGATTTTTCTTTCATAGTTACTGTGAGATGTGTATAAATGTCTGGTAGACAAAATAGTCCTTTTTCTGCTGATAGTATCTTATCTTCCTTTACTCATACAGGCTCATCCTTTTCCTTTTCCCTTTCTGCTTTTGTTTCCAATTACTCCTTTTTATGTTGTGATTTTGTTACCAAGTATCCATAGTTATTTTCCCTGCTTTTTGTTTCCTTTAAACTTTATGTTATAATTGAGTGTTTCACAACCCATTCTGATATAGAGTTGCAATTTTCTGATTCTAGTCATCACCTTCTCAAAGTTTTGTGTGTTTTAGCTTTGCATTTCAGCATATCTTGTAAGGCAGGTCTAGTGGTGATAAAGTCCCTCCATGTTTGTTTGCCTGGGAAAGCCTTTATTTCATCCTTCATATCTGAATGATAGCATTTCTTGATGGAGTATTCTTGAATGAATGTTTTTAATCTTTCAAAATTTTGAATGTCATTCCCACTATCTCCTGGTCTGTAGAGTTTTTGCTGAGAAATCTTCTGATAGCCTTATGAGAACCCTTTGTGGGTTACTCTCTTTTTTCATCTCCTGGCTACCTTTAAAATTCTTTGCCACTGACTTTTGAGAGTTTTAATATAATGTATCTTGGAGAAGGTCTTTTCCACTGAAGTAATTAGACACTCTCTTAGCTTCATGGTCTTGTGTATCCAATTATTTCCCCAGTTTGGGAAATTCACAGCTATTGTTTCGTTAAATAAACTCTGCTCCCTTCTCCCTCTCCTCTCCTCTGGCATATCCATTATCCTTATGAGTCAGATAGTTCCTAATGGAGTCAGATAGTTATAAAATTTCTTTTTTCATCTATTACTTTTTTCTTTCTTCTGCCCATATTATTTCTAGAATTCTATCTTCAAGCTTGACAATTCTCTCTTCCATAAGTTCTGCTCCATTTCCAAGACTTCCTAATGAGGTCTTCATCTCATTTGCTGAATTCTTCCACTCTTGATTTATGTTCATTTGGTTCTTTTTTAGAGTTTCAATTTCTTTGGTGAAATATTCCTTCTGTTCATTAGTTTTATTCCTAAGCTCAGTGAACTGCATTTGAATTTTCTTAAAGCTTGCCAAATTTCTTCATGATAGCTAATTGACTTCTTTCTCAGATTGCAATATTCCATGACTTAAGCTTGGGTTTCTGCAAAACTATCATTTTCTTTTTATGACACTTTTCATGGTGATTGATGAATTGTTCTTTAGCTGGTTCATTTGAAGTAGTGAACACCTTTTAAACAATTTAATGTTAGTATTTAGAATTAAAAAAATTTTTTTTCAGTAGGTGGCACTATAGCACAAATTTTTGGTTTCTCTTACCTGAGTTGCCTCTGGCTACGTTTGCACATTCAGCTTCCACCCTCTGCTGCCTGTGCTGGAGGTGTAATCTAGTGCACTTGCTGCTGTTTGTTTCTCTGGGATTGCTGCTGACTTGATGCTACAGGTGTTACTACTGTTGTTGGGAGAGTGGACACACATCTGGGCTTGCCTGGGTGGGGAGTGAGAGGTTGAGAGGGGAACTAGGATCACTCATTTGCTCCTCTGAAGCTGGAGGGATGGGGTTACAGGTCCCACTAGAAGTGAAGTTGAATTTGTAATAAAATAAAAAAAATACTCCCAGCAAACAAAAGCCCAGGACTAGTTTGCCTGGGGAATTCTACCAAACATATAAGGAAGAGTTAACACCCATCCTTCCAAACTGTTTCAAAAAATTGAAGAGGGTTGGATGCTCCCAAATTGATTCTATGAGGCACCTTTACCTGATAACGAAAACCAGACAAACACACTTAAAAAAAAAAAAAAAAGACTTACAGACCAATGTATTTGAATACTGATGTAAAAATCCTCAACAGAAATGTTAGCAAACTGAACCAACAATGTATAAAGTGGGTCACACACCTTGATCCATTTGTTTTTCTCTGGGATCACAAGGATGGTTCAACATGCGTGAATCAATTAATGTGTTACTGCCAGGGGGCTAGGATTACAGGCACCCCGTCTGTTTCTCTCCCAGTTCTACCTCTTAGGTGTGTCCCAGTCCACCCACTTTTAGATATACAGATGTGTGGAACTCACAGCATCCTGATATACTGAGCAGAGGAATCTTTGCGTTATGGAAGTTTTACTGGTTGCACATTTGAAAGGGAGAGACAAAGGGAATGTCTTGGGTCACCATGATGCTGATGTTACCTCCTACTTTATTTAATTTCTTAGGTATTTCATAGCCCCTAAGTATTTTAATGTTTGGAAATAATGTGTAACTTATGATCTACTGCCTTGATTTGTTTCATTGCTGTTGTACCTGACAGGTGTTACATTTCTAGTTTATTAAGACCTCAATACTATTCAGCAAATAGTTTTCTTTCCTTTTTAGATAAAGAATATCCCTTATGATTTATGCATTGGTGTGATTTTCTTACAACAAAAGCATAGATAAAGGCTAGTCATTGTATACCATGTCTTGATCATAAATGAATCACCCATACTGTTTCCAGTTAATTAGTGTTTGCTGAAAGGTAAGGGATGGTTTATGAAGACAGCTTCACTTAGAATATTGGGACATTATTGCTGAAAGGGAAAAGGAAAACTATAATTTTTAGGCTTTTATAGTGGTAGGCACCATGCCAGGCATTTTAGTGGCTTATTTAATTTAATCCTTACAACTGATCTGTAAAATGGCAATGTTAGTACTGTTTTACAGATAACATTACAGATCAAGACATGCACAATAAGGAACATGCCTTAGGTCTAAAGGAGACCTTAGCTTGGACTGAAATCTGAAATCCATTGTATTTAGAATTCCAGCCAGTTTGGAGAACATGTTGAACAACTTCTAAGACATTTATATTAGAAATGAACTTAGAGTTGAGTTTCTTGCTCAAATTTGTGAATTCATGGCAGATCCAGGACAGAAATCCATTCTTCTGGTTCTTAGTTTTTTACAATTTTTATGTTGTCTATTTTACCCTAGAAATTAGAGCATAGATTCGCTGCCTGATTTTTTGAATGCAACTTCATCATTTACTGGATATGTGATCTTGAAAGTCTGTTAAAATAGAGATATAGACAGATCTATCTCTTAGAGATATTACAAATAAATACATGGAAAGAGCTTATGCAAGTTAGAAATGCTCAGTTATGAGTAAATTTTGCTACTGATGGTAACCCTAGGACCACATTCTGTCTCTCTTATTATCGTTGTCATATGACAAGACCAAATCAGCTGTCACTCTAATACACTGGCATGCATTTAATTCCATTATTATCTTTTGTATGGGCTTCCCTGGTGACTCACAGGTTAAAGTGTCTGCCCCCAACGTGGGAGACCTGGGTTCGATCCCTGGGTCAGGAAATGTTTTGTCTCTTGTTTATCATTTTATCAAAGTTATAGTGAGAAGATTAAAAAATATTTAGAACCCATGTTGATACAAGGCAGGTTATATAGGCATTTTAGAGAATTCCTGAAATCATGATATTTGAAACAAGTCACCCACCAAGTTTCTGCCTGAGGCTTACAGTGGGATAAAGAAAGTCATTGTTCAAAGATCAGGTCCCATATAGTCAGGAGCAGACATGGTTAGAACCATGTGATCTAATGACTGAAGAGAAAATATCAGAATAGTAAACTACTTTGGGATGCTATTTTACAGCTCTAGAAGAGTTCATGTATGAAGCAGTAATAACAGGGAAACAGCTGTGACTTCATATTTGTATTAGGGTGAGGGCCAATTTGATCCATATATTTAAGAAATTTGGGAAATCCTCTAAAAGATTTAGAGTAGGGAACTATGTTTGAATCTTGACCTTGGTACTGATTAATCTTATTCCTTTGGACAATACAAGTTTACACAGTTTTTCAAAACAGTAGCTATTATTCACATGTGAGTATTTAAATTTATATTCATTAAAATCAGTTTTTCTGTTGCATTAATCACACATGTTCATTAATTAACTGAAACTAATGGATACTATATTTAACAATGCAGAGTAACATTTACATCTTTATAGAAAGCACTATTTGATAGTGCTGAAAATTTTCTGTCTTCATTTTTGCCTCTGTAAAATAAGAGGATGGACTCAGTTGTTTATCCTAGTCTAATGTTCTAACACTTGTTTGATGGCAACTTACACTGGGATGGGTGACTTTGGTTATATTATACTATAGTCTCCATGAAGATTCCAGTAACAGTTGCAAATAAAACATGAAAGAATTATCTGTTAAGGACCTGCAATGTCCCCAACAGCCACTGCCTTTTGCCTTTATCCACCNATTTTCACTGGAAAAGATTCATGTGTTAGGTTGTACTTGAGTAAAACCTCTTTAGCTGTCTATTGCAAACACCATATGATTCTGAAACTACTTATTTAAAAGATGATTTTTGGTTCTTGTTTTTCTAATTTTTTTTTTATCATGAACACTCTACTCATCTGTTAAAACATTTGGCTTTTATTACACTCCCTTTGTCTGTGGAGAAAACCTACTTTGTTTCTCAAAGGCAAAAATGAGCTGTATTTTTTCTCCTTCAAGTAGATCCTGTCATAAATGCTGGTTATTAAATTCAAAAGGAACATTTACTTTTCTGGAATTGAGTAAAATTTTAGTTCTACTTTATTGGCACTGTTGCACAAAAGACAAAAGTCTACATCTTTTATAGAAGTACAATATATTCTCTTTTTTTAAAAAAGGCTTACTATAACTTCCCCCTGATTTAAACATTATGCATGCCCCTTGTAAATATGTAGACATATCACAGTACCCTAACATGCAGAAATAATGATTTTTTTTCTTAAACTTTTTTTTATTGGAGTGACTTTTTGAAATACAACTTTTTTTTTTTTGTCTTTCCTACACATACAGAAGCATAAAAATTAGAGACCAAATAATTGCAAATTACTTGTAACAGTTTAAAATAGGGGCATTTTTAGTGGTCGTATTTTATTCTATTTTTTTCAAATGTCTAGATTCCTAGTTACAGAGAACATTTGCTGGTGAAAACTATAATACTTGTTTAAACCTTCAGGAATAAATTTTAGCTAACGCATTGCTTTGCTTTTTACCTGCCTTTGCTTTCAGTCTTTTAGAGTGTGGGCAGGGAAAAGAGAAAACACTGATCACCTAAGTTAGCTTTTCTGTGAGCCCTGAGCTGCTGGGGTGGAGAAAAGATATTAATCACCAAGGGTAACAAGAAAAATAACACCTGTAATATTTCTGTAGCTTTTCTAAATTAGACAATGACTTTAAGCTCCTAATATACCAATAAATTAAGCTCCGGTATCACTGCAGATGGTGACTGCAGCCATGAAATTAAAAGACGTTTGCACCTTGGAAGAAAAGCTATGACCAATCTAGACAGCATATTAAAAAGCAGATACATTACTTTGCCAACAAAAGTCTGTCTAGTCAAAGCTATGGTTTTTCCAGTAGTCATAAATAGATATGAGATTTGGACTGTAAAGAAAGCTGAGCACTGAAGAATTGATGTTTTTGAACTGTGGTGGTGGAGAAGACTCTTGAGAGTACCTTGGACTGCAAGGAGATTCATTCAACTAGTCCATCCTAAAGGAAATCAATCCTGAATATTCATTGGAAGGACTGATGCTGAAGCTGAAACTCTAATACTTTGGCCACCTGATGCAAAGAGCTGACTCATTGGAAAAGACCCTGATGCTGGTAAAGATTGAAGGCAGGAGGAGAAGGGGATGACAGAGGATGAGATGGTTGGATGGCATAACTGACTCAATAGACAAAGAGTTTGAGCCATCTCCAGGAGTTGGTGATGGACAGCGAGGCCTGGCGTGCTGCAGTCCAAGGGGTCTCAAAGAATCAGATATGACTGAGTGACTGAACTGAACTAAAACCAGTAAAATGGCAGTCATAGTTTAATTGAAGTGAAAATAGTTAACCATGCTAAAAACATAGTCTTGAATCCAGCAGTTCAATATTCATATTGTCTTTTCAGAAACAGAGTGTACATAAAGTTTTGGTTTTCCTTCACCAAATTGTTCATTCATTCTTGAAAAAATTCCAGATTCAGTACGCATGTTGGTAGTGTATTGGTGTATGTTTAGCACACTCATTTTGTGTGGATTTGAACTGTTTGATCCCCGTTCCTTCTAGGATCAAATAGGTGGCTTCAAAGCATGATAGGAATAATATTATCACTGATATCTTTGTAGCTTAAAAATCTNTAAAGTTTTGGTTTTCCTTCACCAAATTGTTCATTATTTCTTGAAAAAATTCCAGATTCAGTACACATGTTGGTAGTGTATTGGTGTATGTTTAGCACACTCATTTTGTGTGGATTTGAACTGTTTGATCCCCATTCCTTCTAGGATCAAATAGGTGGCTTCAAAGCATGATAGGAATAATATTATCACTGATATCTTTGTAGCTTAAAAATCTATAGAATCTAATGTAGTAGACCCAAAGAAAATGAACTCCAGGGGCTGACATGACACTATGCAGTTTCGCTGAACTCGCTGAGGGAGCAAGAGAGCACCTTCCTGTTGTTGGCTGGTGGGTGATTACACCACTCACACTTTTCTTNCTATAGAATCTAATGTAGTGGACCCAAAGAAAATGAACTCCAGGGGCTGACATGACACTATGCAGTTTCGCTGAACTCGCTGAGGGAGCAAGAGAGCACCTTCCTGTTGTTGGCTGGTGGGTGATTACACCACTCACACTTTTCTTTTTTAGAGCACTTTTCCAACCTGCTGACCTGACTACCTCAACTCTTGGCCTGGTGCAAAGTAAGTGCCTAGGATACATCATTCAATTGCTTGAATGTTATTAGGAACTTGACTCACTGCATTCACTGATAATATCAATTCCTTTAATGTCCAAGGTTAGGAGGAGACATGGGGACTACAATTAAGTTTATAATGTTAAATTCTATTTCATGGCCTCATGCTAGAAACGTCTCCTTGCAGACTGCTGGGCAATCTTCCCAGTTCCTCTGCTTGATTTCCAAGTGGCGAAAGCCAGGAATGATTCTGCTTTGACAATCCTCTAATGAGCCTTTGCATCATCTTTCCAGCTGCCTTGTACTTAGTGGAAGTGATCAAAACACCTACAGAAAGTTCATATATCCAGAGGGTCTTCAGATTTCCACTCTGACATAGGTTACATTGAAAATAGATTTGGCTCTTCCCTACCCTCCAGTTTCTTACAATATTCCTCTAAAGAGGTAGTAAACTCTTAAGTTCTTCATTTCTTACTTTACACAACCCCTACAAAGCAATGAATTTATTTTTATATGAACACAGGAATGAATGAGGGAGTTATTGTTCAAAAGAAATCTATAGAATGAGATGCATGATGCCTGTCTGGGAAAGCACAGGAAGCCTTTTCTAAAGGGATATGGGGCAAAGATATAAAGGTAGAAAAGTCTGGAGTGCTTTCAAGGAGTGAAAGTTATCCATTTTTGACTGAGAGTAGAGTGTATTAGTGAACAAAAGACTGGAAAATTTTGTTTGCTATATATTTGCACAACTTTAGCTGCTGCTGCTAAGTCGCTTCAGTCGTGTCCGACTCTGTGTGACCCCATAGACGGCCTTCTACCAGGCTCCTCTGTCCCTGGGATTCTCCAGGCAAGAACACTGGAGTGGGATGCCATTTCCTTCTCCAACACACAAAAGTGGAAAGTGAAAGTGAAGTCGCTTAGTCGTGTCCGACTCAGCGACTCCATGGACTGCAGCCTACCAAGCTCCTCCGTTCATGGGATTTTCCAGGCAAGAGTACTGGAGTAGGGTGCCATTGCCTTAGTTTAGCTATATATATATATATTTTATATTTTACCATCACTACTTATACATATAAACTAGAATTCATGTAGTCTAATCTTAGCATGGAGTCAAGCAACAGCAATCTAGTAAGGAAAAATGAAATACCTATATCAGTTAATTAATCAAACCTGTTTAAAGCTATAGCAGCAATAACAATGACAAACACTAATGCTCAACACAGTTTCTTAAAATTTCTAAAGGTGCGTCTCTTAATTCCGAACATTCTTAAATTCCTGGTTAACTTCCTGAAAGAGTCTGTGTTGCCTGCCTAGTTTCCTCCTACGGCTGAACCCCCCTCTCTCTTTCTGGTCCCCACCGCTGCTTTTACCTGCGTAGACTACCTTAGCTTCTGAATCTAAAGGTTTCCTTTCCTCTCTCCTCATTTCTGGGATTCGAACATCTTGAATCTGGTCCAGCAGAAGACTCCTTACCCCTTAGCAGGGGTGAGGTAGAAAAAGCAAGCCTGCTTTTTTCTCCTATCTTTACTGAAAATGAAGACGTGGTATTTTATATCAGAGGACCAGGGCCAAAGTCAATAATTCCAGTTCTTTCTAACTGGGTTACGTTGGGCAAATGAATTAAATGAACCATATGCTGGGTTCCTCATCTGTTAAATGGGGATGGTAGTTATACTAACTTCACAATGAGGAGGGGTATGTGTGTGTTCACTTGCAAAGAGCCACATAAATGATAGTTACTGATCTTTAAAATATTTTTTAGATTATTGACAGAGTCAGTTCATCAGGTTCTCTTGGGAAGAAAATTATCCTTATTTTCTCGTGAGATGCTATCCTGACATTTCCAGTGTTCTCCTGCAGCACCCCTGCTCAGTCCGTATGAGGACATATGAGGGAACGTATGGGAACGTGTGAGGACTCTGGGCTGCCTGAACACTGTCTCTCTTCTGGGCCCTTGGTAACACTTTAATTTTAGGATTTTCTTGTCTAAGACACATTGTTTAATTTAATGCTTTATTTGTCCTCTTTGTAACACAGCCACCATTGCTTCTTGAGATGCCTTCACATCATTTTGTTAAGTTAAAGGCTCTTTTCCCACTTAAAGTTAAGCTTGTGCTACCACTGAAAACAACCTTGCACTGTCCCTTTTCTTTCAGCTCAATCTAAGATAGTTTAAATCAATGACGTACCCAAGTCCATTCAGGCTGCCTTAACAAAATACCATAGACTGGATAGTTTGCAGACAATAAATTTTATTTCTTATAGTTCTGAAGTCTGGAAGTCCCAGATCAGGATGATCAGGTGGGGTCCCTCTGCAGCTGACTTCTCATTGCATCCTCACAAGGTGGAAGGGGCTTGTGAGCTCTGTGGGTGTGTCTTAAGGGCATTCATATATATCATTTATTCTCATTCATTCATCACAAAGACCCACCACCTAATACCATCATCTGAGGTGTTTGAATTTGAACATAAGAATTTGGGGGAGACACAAATATTCAGACCATAGCAACTCTGACTTTAAAAAATGCAGATGGAAACTATCAGCTTCTTTTCTGAGGAGTACCAGCTGGAGTCGTCAGAACGTTAAACCTACTGCTTTTCATCTATTTCCTGGCAAAGGGCCATTTAGGCTTGAGGAACCGTATTTTAAATAGGTTCAGAGTACATCTTGTGCCCTCTGACATCTATGTTAACAAGGTCAAAATCAAACTAATAGCCAGGAAATGCTCATAATGGGGCTAAAAGTGACTTAACCTCTGACCTGATCCATTAATTGTTATTATCTATGTCTTTGTCATAGTTTTATCTATTAACTATTTCCCAAGGAAAAGACCTGTTTTGAGTCAATAGAATGGTTAAACCCATACCACTGATGTCATTATTCCTTAATCATTGAGATTCTAATTTAATTTATGTACTACTTTAGCTCAGGAAATTAACTGAATCAATTTGTTTTAGACAAATAATTGTAAAGTACAGATGTGTAGGAAGTCTTTTGAATTAAAAAGAACATTACCTGACTTCATCCCATTTGTGATACTTGGCATTTTATTAATATCATAGATGTGAAATCTGATTACCAAGACAGAAGTCACATTAAGTGGATGGTATCAGCCTTTGATGAGGAGCACATCAGAGTAACCGTGGGCCCCATCTCTCTATNGTTTAAATCAATGACGTACCCAAGTCCATTCAGGCTGCCTTAACAAAATACCATAGACTGGATAGTTTGCAGACAATAAATTTTATTTCTTATAGTTCTGAAGTCTGGAAGTCCCAGATCAGGATGATCAGGTGGGGTCCCTCTGCAGCTGACTTCTCATTGCATCCTCACAAGGTGGAAGGGGCTTGTGAGCTCTGTGGGTGTGTCTTAAGGGCATTCATATATNAGGATGTGTCAACTAAAAAAGATGTACAACTTGAGAGTTGCAAGTTAAGTTTTATTTGGGGAAAATGAGGACTGCAGCCAGATAGCTCTGACAGGTGTGCAGAGATCTTTGACTATTAAGACCTAGTCCAGTAATAGTGCATTGAGCGGCATATCAGCAAAAACCTTCTTCAGAACTGGGAATAAGCCTTCCCAGCAATGTGGGACCAAATGGTCATGAAATGCCCCCCAAAGTAGGGTCATATTTGCTGAACAGTCATATCAGTAGAATAGTCTGAGCACTCTGAGAGCCTGCTCCAAAGCAGCAGTGGGGGAAGTTCAATGTATGGTGAAGGGGAAGCTCAATACCATGAAACACTCATTTCACAAAAGGTTTTTTGTTAGTCACGGGGATCTGATGTCACCATGAAGGGATTTAGTGCTTCTCTAGATAGGAAGAGATGCAAGGATTGAGACCATAAAGTCTGTTCCTAAAAACATCCAACTATCTTCAGACCAGTCCTGCCAGAGTCCCTGGAGCAGAATGGCTCGCTCCACTCTGAAGTCCCTCCAGGGCTGTTGAAAGTCAACAGCTTTAGCCAACTGGGGTTCAGTTTCCATGGAGGCAGAGGGTAAATGCCTTTGCTGTTCACTCATTGGCAATGCCCTCGGTAGGTGCCAATTTGTAGCTGACACGGCCCTCTGTGGCCATACATACGACCATGTTTTGGGGGCCATTTCATGAACATTTTGTCTCGCATTGCTGGGAAGGCTCATTCCCAGTTCTGAAGAAGGCTTTGCTGACAGGTCACTCAATGTGCTATTACCAGACTAGGTCTCCATAGTCAAAGATCTCTGCAGACCTGTCTTCTAGTTATGGTCCAGGAAAGTATTCCTTATTGTTGCATCTTCCCATATCTCAGTTCAATTCAGTCACTCAGTCATGTTCGACTTTGTGACCCCATGGACTGCAGGACTCTAGGCCTCCATGTCCATCCCCCACTCCCAGAGGTTCCTCAAACTCATGTCTATCATGTCAGTGATGTGATCCAACCGTCTCATCCTCTGTCGTCCCCTTCTCTTCCCGCCTTAGTCTTTCCCAGCATCAGGGCCTTTTCCAGTGAGTCAGTTCTTTACATCAGGTGGCCAAAATATTAGATTTTCAGCTTCAGCATCAGTCCTTCCAATAAATATTCAGGGCTGATTTCTTTTAGGATNCCTCTTCTTAATATCTTCTGCATCTGTTAGGTCCAGACCATTTCTGTCCTTCATCAAGCCCATCTGAAATGTTCCCTTGGTATCTCTAATTTTCTTGAAGAGATCTCTAGTCTTTCCTATTCTGTTCTTTTCGTCTATTTCTTTGCATTGATCGCTGAAGAAGGCTTTCTTATCTCTCGATATTCTTTGGAACTCTGCATTCAGATGCTTATATCTTTCCTTTTCTCCTTTGCTTTTCGCCTCTCTTCTTTTCACAGCTATTTGTAAGGCCTCCCCAGAAGCCAGTCCCATCACTTCATGGCAAATAGATGGGGAAACAGTGCCAACAGTGTTTTGGGGGACTCCAAAATCATGCAGATGGTGACTGCAGCCATGAAATTAAAAGATGCTTACTCCTTGGAAGAAAAGTTATGACCAACCTAGACAGCATATTAAAAAACAGAGACATTACTTTGCCAACAAAAGTCCATCTAGTCAAGGCTATTGTTTTTCCAGTAGTCATGTACGGATGTGAGAGCTGGACTGTGAAGAAAGCTGAGTGCTGAAGAACTGATGCTTTTGAACTGTGGTATTGGAGAAGACTCTTGCGAGTACCTTAGACTGCAAGAAGATCCAATCAGTTCATCCTAAAGGAGATCAGTCCTGAATGTTCATTGGAAGGACTGATGCTAAAGCTGAAAATCCAATACTTTGGCCACCTGATGTGAAGAACTGACTCACTGGAAAAGACCGTGATGCTGGGAAAGATTGAAAGCAGGAGAAGGGGATGACAGAGGATGAGATGGTTGGATGGCATCATCAACTCAATGGACGTGAGTCTGCGTCAACTCTAGGAGTTGGTGATGGACATGGAGGCCTGGTGTGCTGCAGTCTATGGAGTCGCAGAGAGGTGGACATGACTGAGCGACTGAACTGAACTGATCTTCTCTGAGAATGTTAGTGAATGTTTTATAGTTTTTCCCTGCTCTAAGCACTGCCTTTATTTATCCAAGTTCCTTTCCATTTGCTTTTTGTGTGTCTTTCATGTTAGAGATGTTCTTTAAAGGTCCAGTGATCCTTGGATATCTACTCATATTTAACAGAGGGTCCCCCAAAAGCCTACTGGAAGATCCATAAGTGGTGGTAAACTTCACTGTGGGGTGATCAGGTGGGGACCCAGAGTTTTGCTGGGAAGCCCTCCAACATTAGTAAATGAAGGTGTCTATTCTTGGGCCTTTTTGTTTCCTCAGAGAGGAATATTCTAATCTCTGGCTGGGGGGTGGGAGGGGGTAAGTTCTAAGCCTGATGTCTAAGACTGCAAGACCTTCTCAGGCCCAGTGGTTAGTGGGCCCTGTGTTCCATAAGGCACCCCTAACACCCACTTTCAGCTGCGGCTAGTGTCCCCAGTTCCAGCTCTTCTCTGGTCCACGATTTCTTTCCAGTAAGCCTCCCACCTTCTGTGGAGGCAAGGGAGGCATGGTAATCTGGTGGCATGGGCTGGAGAAGGGATTTGGAGTCTAATTTCTCCCATGACACAACTCCAAACAATCCTCTCTTTTTTTCAGCCATACTCCTGCCATCTGAGATATCCAGTGATTCATTCCTTAGCCTTTTAAGGGGCCTACAATACAAATCCTCACAGACACTGTGCAGAGTAGGGAACACAGAAACCTTATCAGTGTATTAGTGAGAACCCATCAGGCTATGTGGAGAAGGCAATGGCAACCCACTCCAGTACTCTTGCCTGGAAAATCCCATAGATGGAGGAGCGTGGTGGGCTGCCATCTATGGGGTTGCACAGAGTCAGACACGACTGCAGTAACTTAGCAGCATCAGGCTATGAGGCTATGCTGTGGCAATGAGCCACCCCAAATCCCCAAGGTTTAAAGCAACAAACGTTGAGTCCTCTCTCACACTACATGTTTGCAGGGGCAGCAGGGAGCCCTGCTCAGTCACTCAGGACCCAGGTGGACAGAGGCTCTGTCATCCCGTGACACCAGCACTTTCGCCTGAGGCTTCATCCGAAGACAGCGCTCTGAGCTGCTCCCTCCTAGAAGCAGCATCACCCTGAAGCCTCCCACATCACTGCCCCTGAGGAGATCAGGAGGGGCAGGGCAGTCCTCCCTGGGCTAGAATGCAGAGAACAACCTGCAATACAGGGTTGGGGGCACAAGTGTCTACCACAGCCAGCCACCACTTTGGTGTTCCAAAATTTTGTTCTCATCTGCTGCCATTTCCTGTCTCCTGGCACTTATGGGTTTACATAGTTTTACTATTTTTACTGTCACTTCAGCGTAGCTTAAAGAGCAAGGAGAGATAAATACCAATTCAAGCCACACAACACACCATTCCAAGTAGCGAAAATGCTCCCATTTATGATGTGTGCTTGCTCCTACCCATGTCTCTGATTCTACCATGACTCTGTTCTTTACTCAGAGTGAATGTGCTGCCTAGAGAGAGGGGCTCAGCTCGGTGCTCTGTGATGACCTAGAAGGGTGGGAAGGGAGTGGGGGTAGGAGGGAGGCTTAAGAGGAAGGGATATAGGTATATGTATAGCTGATTCACTTTGTTGTAAAGCAGAAACTAATACAACATTGTAAAGCAATTATACTCTAATTAAAAAATATATATATATTTTTAAAGAGAGAGATGGGTAGACTGTGGGACTTTCAGAACTAGTCATTCATTAACAATATTTTCAAGAAGGGGACTGGAAGGTAGTTCTTAAGCATACCTGGAAAAGAGCCTTTACTAGAAGCAAAGCATTTATAAAGTACTTTTTTTCAGAAAACAATTATTTCCACTCACTGCTGAGCATCTAGTCTGTATTCAGTAAGTCCTTGCTAATGAGCAGTTCTATTTTCGCATTCTGTAGGATTCAGTAGCAAGCAGATGTCAGTTTCCTCCAAGTAAGAAAAATGCTAAAGTTCTGAGGGATTAAAAGTAGTGTGAAGAACAAATTTATCTATTAGCAGGTATCTCTGGCAGGTAGTAGTACAGGTAGTTTTTATTTCTGTCTATTTGCATCACTGTGGTTTCTGATGATGCTATTTTGAGAATGCATTGCTTCTGTAACAAGAATTCCAGCGCCCCTTCCCCAGGCCTGTTGACCATAACCAGAGTGGGAGAGACCATTCCATGAAACCACACCTGTGTTAATATGAGATTTAGCTAGGTCTCTAATCCATGGGGGCTTACATGGAAAAACTACCCATATGATACTTGTCTTTTAAATCAGTGATTCCTTTTTTTTTTTTTTTTTTTTTTANTGTGGTTTCTGATGATGCTATTTTGAGAATGCACTGCTTCTGTAACAAGAATTCCAGAGCCCCTTCCCCAGGCCTGTTGACCATAACCAGAGTGGGAGAGACCATTCCATGAAACCACACCCATGTTAATATGAGATTTAGCTAGGTCTCTAATCCATGGGGGTTTACATGGAAAAACTACGCACATGATACTTGTCTTTTAAATCAGTGATTCTTTTTTTTTTTTTTCCAAGAATCATAGGGAAAATGTACACAACAAAACAAAGCAAGGAAAACAAACCCAAAGAACACTGGACTCCACCTAAGGTATTCTGGTTTGGAACAGGAAGGTAGTAATGCCATTTTTAACAAGTACCTTCCAGAAAGACTTCAGGCCACAGTGCTTTTAACAGTGCTTTTCCATTTTCTACAACAGCATATATGAAATGAGCACTCAGTAAATATTTTTTGATGCTGAAGTGGAAACTAACAGAATGTATACACTTGTATTTTTCCCCATAATAACATCAAAGAGGTAGCAAATGAAGGGCTTTCCTATGGCATGAGAGATGAAATGCAACCCACAAATTCAGACAGTTTAAAGACAACTGGTGGATTACTTTAAGGCACAGGGTTTTGGGTTTGTTTTGTATTAACTATTAATAACTCAGAATGCCCTATTCACCAATTTCTTAGTGTTAAGTTGAATTTCTGACAAGATGGGATTCTGAAGCATCACCAACTATTCTAAAATCAGTTCTACCTTCTGAATGAAACAACTTCTAAGAGGGTTGTTTTATTAGTTCAAACGGATAAAAGCAAGTCCCCAGCCCTAGTGGAGGGTGTGTGGTGGGTTCATCATCAGGTTGCAGGGACCAGGTGGTGAAGCAGGTCGTTTCATGGAGCTGGTACAGGTGAGAAAGCTGAAGGAAGAGGCCATCATCTGTACCGAATGCTCCTGTGGCTTTTTTCCAACAGCTTTCCAAGTTTCTAAAAGGATTTAGAATGTGTTCTCCTGCCAGCTCCCTACTTTTAAAAGCCTGCTCCATTTCTACTACATTTGCAAAAATGCTAGCTGCACTCCATCCCTCCAAGCCAGGAGAAACCCATAGAGACTGGAGGTCACTGAGAATCCTGCATAGGGGCACACCTATTTTAAACTGAATGTGAAGCGGGGACTACAGAGGGGAGACACTGAGGAGGTTGAACTGACCCAATGCTGCCCCCTGGCTGGGGAGGNGAGGCCAGCATCTGTACCAAATGCTCCTGTGGCTTTTTTCCAACAGCTTTCCAAGTTTCTAAAAGGATTTAGAACGTGTTCTCCTGCCAGCTCCCTACTTTTAAAAGCCTGCTCTATTTCTACTACATTTGCAAAAATGCTAGCTGCACTCCATCCCTCCAAGCCAGGAGAAACCCGTAGAGACTGGAGGTCACTCAGAATCCTGCATAGGACACACCTATTTTACACTGAATGTGAAGCGGGGACTACAGAGGGGAGACACTGAGGAGGTTGAACTGACCCAATGCTGCCCCCTGGCTGGGGAGGATGCAGATCCTTTTCCAGTCTGTTCCAACCTTGCCTTAAAGGTGACTGAATCAGCTAACAGCCATTGTTGAAATTTCACTTTAGTGTTAGTTGCTCAGTTGCGTCCGCCTCTTTGCAACCCCATGGATTCCTATGGCCATGGAATTNGGATGCAGATCCTTTTCCAGCCTGTTCCAACCTTGCCTTAAAGGTGACTGAATCAGCTAACAGCCATTGTTGAAATTTCACTTTAGTGTTAGTTGCTCAGTTGCGTCCGCCTCTTTGCAACCCCATGGATTCCTATGGCCATGGAATTCTCCAGGCAAGAACACCAGAGTGGGGATATTCCTGATCTGGGAATCGAACCTGGGTCTCATGCATGGTAGGCACATTCTTTACCACCTGAGCCACCAAGCCGATGATTTAAAGGTGCCTGTGATTTAATCAGCTAACAGCCAATGTTGACTGTTACTAAAAAAGGAGGCAAATGACATCTCTGACCTGCACAGCCTTTAACCTATAAGTAAAATGAACAGCTTCCAATAATGGCTTCTTACTCCAAAAGATATACTCAAATAGATAGGTGCAATCATAAAATGGAGAATTAAATGAAACCAAATTTAACCTCTTGACCCTTCTTTTACTCCATGCTCCCATTTTAAATGAAAGTGCTTAAAAATTATTCAAGAGAATGGAAAAGTGAGAGTCAGAGGAGAAAGACAATCTTTAGAGTCAGGTAGTGGGGGCAAAGGTTAGCCTTCTTGATTTATTTCTGACTGTGACACCCAAGCTTGCCGAGTTATCAAATTTCTTGGATATTTCAAAAATGGAAAGTGAAAGGCCGACAAGGCAGCAACAGCTTTCTGTAGCTCTTCATAAGAAAGTAATTTCAGTTCAAAAGCATGTCTTTTGTGACGTGAGAAGCTCCTTCTGGTACCACCAGAAATGAAAACTAAGTCACAAAGAAGAAAAAAAAAAAAAGAAAAAGCAAACAAACTGTAGACATCCTTTGGCTGGAAAGGGCCCAAAAGAATCTCCTTGATTTCCTCTAAAAAGGCCACTGCTGCTGCTAAGTTGCTTCAGTCGTGTCCGACTCTGTGCGACCCCATAGACGGCAGCCCACCAGGCTCCCCCATCCCTGGGATTCTCCAGGCAAGAACACTGGAGTGGCTTGCTATTTCCTTTTCCAATGCATGAAAGTGAAAAGTGAAAATGAAGTCGCTCAGTCGTGTCCGACTCCTAGCGACCCCATGGACTGCAGCCTACCAGGCTCCTCTGTCCATGGGATTTTCCAGGCAAGAGTACTGGAGTGGGGTGCCACTGCCTTCTCCGAAAAAGGCCACTATTCATCCTAAACCTTTAAGGGGTTGATTTAAGACAGTGGTTCTAAAATTGTGGTCCTGGGACCAGCAGCCATCAGCATCACCTAGGAACTTATAAGTGACAATGCTGAACTTAACCTGAGCCCTGAGATCCCAGAAAACAACAAAGGTTAAAGACCCCCATCCTCCCATTTCGTTTGTGAATATGCCTTATGCAAAGAACCTCTTTCCTGTAAGACTTGAGTAACTCACAGGTGCACCTTTGTTTACCTCTGACAAGGCCAGACACAGATCCCTCAAATTCCCATTCTTTGCCTGAGAAATGATTAGCTGAGCTGATGAGTCAAAACAGAATGCTTATTAACCAACCTGATTAAGCTTCTCACCCTCCTCCAGGTACCTGAACTTCTGCCAGGTTACCGCTCCTCCTCACCAAACTCTCCTGGGAAAATGCTGTTCTCAGATTAAAACACTATCAAGGGCAGTACGTACGTTCAAGCCATGCTTCATTCCACTTCCTCACATCTTGTCCTTTCAGGCCTTGCTTACTCCTACCTACTAAAGAATCCTCTTTTGCCTAACCCTAGGCTGCAGTCCATGAGGTAGCTGAGTCGGACACGACCGAGCGACTTCACTTTCACTTTTCACTTTCATGCATCGGATTAGGAAATGGCAACCCACTCCAGTGTTCTTGCCTGGAGCATCCCAGGGAAAGAGAAGCCTGGTAGGAGGCCGTCTATGGGGTCGCACGGAGTCAGTCACGACTGAAGCAACTTAGCAGCAGCAGAGACCCTTGCAGATCCCACAGTTCTGCTACTTCAAGAGTTCCTGTTACAACAGTACCTTTCCAATGAAGTCTCTCCTTCCTCCATCCAGACTTGCTTTTTATCTAACGTTAGAAATTAATATTCGCAGGCCCTGCCCCAAATCTAAGTGTGAAACTAGGGGATGGAAAGAGGTGTGTCTGGAAATCAATTTCTGAACAAGTGCTCCAGTAACAGTTTGAGAACCACTGATTTATCGCAATCTCTCAACACTTAACTCCTTCCCATCTGGTTTTCGCTCACCGGCTCTTAAACGCAAGCTGTTTCTGAGCACGCCCAGAGATCATTTCCGTCATCAAGTAATTTCTAACGACAAATGACGCCACCCAGCGCCCGTCTCCCCACCTGGCCGCGCGTGGAGCTGAGCGAGCCCGAACCCGCACACACTTACATCGCCATCCACCGGCCTCTGGTCGTCACAATCCCTGGTGGGACTAATGTCCTGGCGCATGACCCAGATGGGCTCTTTGGGCTCGTCGGGGGTGTAAGGCGAACGGATGGTCCTGGTTTTCACCTCCTCAATGGCTTCCTTGATGTCCTTGATGGCCAGCGAGATAGCATCCCTCTTCTCTTTGCTGTACCGCTGCACCGCCTCGCCGCCGGGGGCCCGCTGCGGCCCCGCCGGCGCTTGCAGCCCGGGGCTGTCGGGGCGGCCCCCGCCCGGGGTGGGGGCGCGCTCCAGGTCCTGCTCGGCCTCGGGCATGTCCTCGGCCGCCTTGTCGAGGCTTTGCGAACTCATGCTTTGCTTGACCTCGGCCACGATCTGGTCGATGTCCTCCTCCTGCTCGTAGCTGTCCATGCGCGGGTAGGGCGCGAACTCGGCCTCCTTCTCCGGGCTGTCGGACTCGCCGTCGGAGCGCTCGTCATAGTGGTGCAGCCGCGCGCCGAGAGCCTCCTGGCGGTAGGCGGCCGCCTCGTCGGGCTCCTGCTCGTACAGCCGCAGACCGTCGCGCGCGTCCAGCTCGGGCGCGTCCCCAATCTCCTCGTACACGTGCTCCTGGAGGCCCCCGTAGTCGGCGTAGGGCTCGGCGTAGGGCTCGTCCTCGCCGCGGTGGAAAAGCCGGTGCGTGTAGACATAGCCCGAGTAGGCCGCGTTCATGGCCTCCTCGTGCTCCAGCGAGTGGAAGTGCAGATGGTTGGGCAGCGCGCGGCGGTGCGTGGCCTCGGCGTGCTCGGCCTCCGCCTGTTCAGTGTACTCCTCGGCCTCGGGCCGGTACTGCACAGCGTACGCGCTCTCGTCGTCGGGGTCCTGCGCGCGCTCGGCGTCGTAGCCGTCGCGGGCCGCGGCGATCACGTCGCCTTCGGCCGTGTCCGTGTGGTTGTGGAAGCCGCTCTCCGTGCTGGCCGAGCGCGCCAGGCACTCCCCACGCTCCTCTTCTTCCTGCTGCTGCTGCTGCTGCTGCTGCCCAGGTTGGGCGCGAGGGTTTTCGACGGCGCGCCGGCGCCGGGGGCGACCCGCATAGTGCTGCTGCTGCTCCTCCTCCACTTCGGGGTGCTCCAGGTCGGCCTCCACCGACTCGTTCACCTCCCCGCCTGCCGCCTCGTCCGTCACCTCCACCTCCGCGGCCCCCTCCAAGTGGTTCATGGTGGGCGTCGGGGACGGCTGGGAGAGAGGCTGGGCCGGCTCACTGCGCTCTCATTTTGCTCCACCCGGCTGGAAAAACAAGAAGGGGGAGGGGCTATTACGTGGTTCAAACTGTAGGCAGAAGCCGAGTATCAAGATAATCATAAAAACAGCTGTTATTGATCTCGTCTGAATCGCGGTCAATTAAAAAGTGATTGCCGATTTAGGCTCAAGCTGACAGCACATAGTTCATCATCTTCGTAGCACGTGTTGTAATTTGTAATTACATGTCTCCTTGTTTCATTGCTTACTGGCTTCTCTTCCCCACCCCTCAGACCGACAGCCTTCTTAGCCTTTAAGTTCCCCACCGCGCTTACTATTCAGGTTCTGTTTCTGATGCATATGAATAGAGAGTACTACCAAATTGAATGAGCCAATTGACACATTTTCCATCTGCTAAGGGATAAATCTCTCTAAATTAAACTAGAATCCTTGATACTTTAGAAACTATTTTTTAAATAAATTTCAAGGGAAAAAAGGACTTTCCTGGTGATCCCGTGGTTAGGACTGCAGGGGAAAGGGTTCAATCCCGGATGGGGGATCTAGGATCCTGCATGCTGCGGGGGCCAGGGAGAAGGAGTATTTCAAGGAGGAAAAAAGCCTTGGGATCTTTTGAATCCATTGCTGTCAGTACAAATATGCAGCTATTCTGAGGGAGGCTTCAGCCATCAGTGGGTTCTCATCCTGGCATTACTGGCTCTGTCAACTACCGTTAAGGGGTTTAATTTTCTGAATCTCCACCATGAGACTGGATTCATTTCCTGCAGCAGGATGTTAACAGCTACTACGCAGAGTAAAAAGGCTCCCTGCTCAAGTAAGTTTGGGAGATGCTGACTTAAGTTGACTTTCCTTGTGAATATGCAAGGAGAGGAAGATACAGGATGCAGGGGTTACCCAACTTATCTGACTGGGATACACCTTTTCCCTAGAAGCCAGAGTTCTGACAACTGTGCTTAAACCACTGACCAATATTCTAATTTCTAATATTCGCTCCCCTCATACACCCTGGATCTAAAATTCTTTGATTCTGTAAGTTAGCATTATAGCTGATACTTTACAACATGCTAACTTCTTTAAAATATGGGTATGTCTCCCTATTTCCAGAGGGACTTGTGACTGCAGAGATGGCTTTGGTTTCAACCACTCTCAAATTTGGTATTTTGGTACTTGGTAAATTTAGTATTTTGGTTTCTTTTTATCCAAAATAGCTTTATAGCATAATCTGCATACAGTGTATGAAAATAATTGCAGGGGATGTAAAGAGCAACAAAAACAGGCAGGATCCCCATGATTTTAATGCAGTTGTGGTAAATGGGTTCAAGGTGTGTAAACTTTCCTTAGTGTCCTTTTGGGGGGCTCATTTTACAAAAGGACAAAATTGGGAAATGACCTCTTTAATGTAAGAGCAGACAGCTCCAGGAGGACCAAGGACATCTAACGGACTCTCTAATATTAGGATGCATTATATTCTACTCAACTCCCACCTTAACAATCGCAATTTCCTTCAAGCACTATGATAGCCCCAGTAGTAAAGAAGGCCATTTTGGTGCTGCCAANTAACAAAAAGAAAGAGAAAACAGCTTGAGTGAGGTTTTTTAAATAAGCAAATTTGCCAAGGTATAGGGCAGAGTCCTCTTGTGTGCTACCGATGGTCCTGACCACCAGTGTCAGCTCCATTTTTAAAAGTTGGTAGTTGCCTTTGTTCTAGGGAATCCCTCAAATTGATGCCTGTTATTAATTAACGTGAAGCCAACACTATAACCCAAACTATATTCTTGAAACCAGGATGGTTCACTCCATGTGTGAACATTCCCCTGAAGCTGGGCAAGGGGTATAAGGACTATACACCCAGTGAAAGGAAAGTTTCAGTGTATCAAAACTACCTTAGTTTAACATATTTTCCCCCAAAGACCTGTTTTTTGGTCACTTTCTTTACATGACTCAGTGTATGGTCATGCACAGAAATCACATTACCTATGGATCAATCAGTGCTCTATGAGACAGCACTATTTCCTGGTCAGACATGATTTTAACCCAGAATAAACTAAAATCTCTTTTTGATACATATATCAATAGATTTTCATCAGGCTAGAAAAGAAAGTGCCATTTTCACTGAAAGTGGTGTTTTGGTCAGTTCTGTACATGGTTATTATGAATTGCTGGCCTGCTCATGTGTTTTGGATGGTGGTCATTGCATCTATAACTACACACAGCTGACACACTGCAGGGCAACAGTACCCAGGGAAGTATCTGGCGTGCTTCGTATCCCTCCATTATGAATGCTTGCTTTGTGCTCAGCAGACTTAGATTTCAATGTGAGTGTGGTTTTTATCTGTTGTCTTCTCCAGAGAGTCCTTATGAAGGAAACTTGGATAGACTGTTCTTGTCCACGTCTTGAATGGAACTGAATATTTGTTTTGTGTACTTCATGCACCACTGGAGGCCATCTAACCTGGGTGCTGTCAGCACCAATATTTGCTTCTTCTGTTACGTGCATTAACCATCCATCTGATCTGAACAGAAATACATACTTAGAAAACTTTCCTATACCTTGTCCACAGTCACCATTCTCAGGGGTTAAATAAGAGGAAGCCACAATTTTTCAAAGAAGACTGGGTCTAATTTGTGTGAAGTGGGATTCTTGTCAAGGAGAAAAGCAGTAAGGATTGATATCTCTGCTAAACCATAATTGTTTTCTAGTGAGTGTTAGGGGTGGATCCATCAAAGAAGAGTAAAGACTACTGCTTTAAGATGAACTTGGCAGCTCCAAAATGGCCTCCTTTACTACTGGGGCTATCATAGTGCTTGAAGGAAATTGCAATCGTTAAGGTGGGAGTTGAGTAGAATATAATGCATCCTAATATTAGAGAGTCCATTAGATGTCCTTGGTCCTCCTGGAGCTGTCTGCTCTTACATTAAAGAGGTCATTTCCCAATTTTGTCCTTTTGTAAAATGAGCCCCCCAAAAGGACACTAAGGAAAGTTTACACACCTTGAACCCATTTACCACAACTGCATTAAAATCATGGGGATCCTGCCTGTTTTTGTTGCTCTTTACATCCCCTGCAATTATTTTCATACACTGTATGCAGATTATGCTATAAAGCTATTTTGGATAAAAAGAAACCAAAATACTAAATTTACCAAGTACCAAAATACCAAATTTGAGAGTGGTTGAAACCAAAGCCATCTCTGCAGTCACAAGTCCCTCTGGAAATAGGGAGACATACCCATATTTTAAAGAAGTTAGCATGTTGTAAAGTATCAGCTATAATGCTAACTTACAGAATCAAAGAATTTTAGATCCAGGGTGTATGAGGGGAGCGAATATTAGAAATTAGAATATTGGTCAGTGGTTTAAGCACAGTTGTCAGAACTCTGGCTTCTAGGGAAAAGGTGTATCCCAGTCAGATAAGTTGGGTAACCCCTGCATCCTGTATCTTCCTCTCCTTGCATATTCACAAGGAAAGTCAACTTAAGTCAGCATCTCCCAAACTTACTTGAGCAGGGAGCCTTTTTACTCTGCGTAGTAGCTGTTAACATCCTGCTGCAGGAAATGAATCCAGTCTCATGGTGGAGATTCAGAAAATTAAACCCCTTAACGGTAGTTGACAGAGCCAGTAATGCCAGGATGAGAACCCACTGATGGCTGAAGCCTCCCTCAGAATAGCTGCATATTTGTACTGACAGCAATGGATTCAAAAGATCCCAAGGCTTTTTTCCTCCTTGAAATACTCCTTCTCCCTGGCCCCCGCAGCATGCAGGATCCTAGATCCCCCATCCGGGATTGAACCCTTTCCCCTGCACCCTTTCCCCTGGTGATTCCACGGGATCACCAGGAAAGTCCTTTTTTCCCTTGAAATTTATTTAAAAAATAGTTTCTAAAGTATCAAGGATTCTAGTTTAATTTAGAGAGATTTATCCCTTAGCAGATGGAAAATGTGTCAATTGGCTCATTCAATTTGGTAGTACTCTCTATTCATATGCATCAGAAACAGAACCTGAATAGTAAGCGCGGTGGGGAACTTAAAGGCTAAGAAGGCTGTCGGTCTGAGGGGTGGGGAAGAGAAGCCAGTAAGCAATGAAACAAGGAGACATGTAATTACAAATTACAACACGTGCTACGAAGATGATGAACTATGTGCTGTCAGCTTGAGCCTAAATCGGCAATCACTTTTTAATTGACCGCGATTCAGACGAGATCAATAACAGCTGTTTTTATGATTATCTTGATACTCGGCTTCTGCCTACAGTTTGAACCACGTAATAGCCCCTCCCCCTTCTTGTTTTTCCAGCCGGGTGGAGCAAAATGAGAGCGCAGTGAGCCGGCCCAGCCTCTCTCCCAGCCGTCCCCGACGCCCACCATGAACCACTTGGAGGGGGCCGCGGAGGTGGAGGTGACGGACGAGGCGGCAGGCGGGGAGGTGAACGAGTCGGTGGAGGCCGACCTGGAGCACCCCGAAGTGGAGGAGGAGCAGCAGCAGCACTATGCGGGTCGCCCCCGGCGCCGGCGCGCCGTCGAAGACCCTCGCGCCCAGCCTGGGCAGCAGCAGCAGCAGCAGCAGGAAGAAGAGGAGCGTGGGGAGTGCCTGGCGCGCTCGGCCAGCACGGAGAGCGGCTTCCACAACCACACGGACACGGCCGAAGGCGACGTGATCGCCGCGGCCCGCGACGGCTACGACGCCGAGCGCGCGCAGGACCCCGACGACGAGAGCGCGTACGCTGTGCAGTACCGGCCCGAGGCCGAGGAGTACACTGAACAGGCGGAGGCCGAGCACGCCGAGGCCACGCACCGCCGCGCGCTGCCCAACCATCTGCACTTCCACTCGCTGGAGCACGAGGAGGCCATGAACGCGGCCTACTCGGGCTATGTCTACACGCACCGGCTTTTCCACCGCGGCGAGGACGAGCCCTACGCCGAGCCCTACGCCGACTACGGGGGCCTCCAGGAGCACGTGTACGAGGAGATTGGGGACGCGCCCGAGCTGGACGCGCGCGACGGTCTGCGGCTGTACGAGCAGGAGC
>SJYW01052963.1:60496-96797 GCA_006410735.1 Raphicerus campestris | reverse complement strand
AGCACATAGCTTCTACACTGAGAAATCCATCTGATTTCAGGCAATATTTTAGAAACAAAGCCTCCTCAATTTATGGCTTTAACTCCAGACTAATCTGCAGCTTTGCTTGTATTCTCTTCTTGATCTTAGAAAATACGTGTTTCAAAAATGCACCAAAATGATTCTGTATAGCAAAATCATTGCTCAGGAAAACCTTCAGAATGAAATTAGTTTATCTCTGTTAAAATATTTGGTGCTTCGTTTCCTTTATATACCGCGAGGTGATTATTTATTTATGGAATAATCATTTTCAAGGAAAGGTGGTACTTAAGGTAAAAATGAAATATGTGAAATTGGAAATTACCCACATGCCCAGTAACGATGGAATGGATCAGTGTGTTATGCTTATACAGTGGACTACCACATAGCAAGTAGAATGGAGCTCTATATTTATCTCCAACTAAAGGAGTGAATCTCACAATAGTATGGTGAGCAAACAAAGCCAGACACCAGTGAGTCCACAGTGCATAACTGTGTATGCTCCACAGCTCCATTTTTACAAAGGTCAAAAATTGGCAGAATTAATCTACACTGTATACTTTTCCAAGTCAGCATACGAATTTCCTTGGGAAGGAAATGGCAGCTAGGAGGAGGCACAGAGGAGTTTCTGAACACTGCTAATACTCTGATCTTTGGTTTGGGTGCTTAATATTATGGGTGTGATGGATTTTTGATAATCCACTGAGCTAGGCAGTCAGAGTTTGTGCATATTTCTATGTCTTTGCTTCTTCAATTTAGGTTCACTAATAGTCCAGTGTAAATTAGGCTCCTCTGTCCATGGAATTTTCCAGGTAAGAATACTGGAATGGACTGCCATTTCCTTCTCCAGATCTAAATAAAACGAGCCACTAAACACATAACAAAATTACTGATGGGAAGTTTAGGTATCAATAAGTCTTTTGAAATTAGATTATCATGAAGATAAGAATTATTTTACTTCATTGATTTTCCCAGTGCATTTATTTTCAAATTATGTCATCTTTAAAATTAAAATTTATGTAATGATTTGTGCTATCTTATTATAATTAGCAGTGATTTCTCTTAATTGTAAATGGTGCCTAGTTAATGATGTACTAGATCTGATAAAATATAGTATTAAACACAGCTACATGAAATAAGTAAATGCCAAAAGGGCATATTGTTGCTTGTACAGATGAATTTACTGCTTTTAATTTAAAAATACTACAGGAAAGTTTTATAGCATCTTATTCTTATAACATTTTCACAAAATTTGATTGGAGGACTCAGTGTAACTAAACCCCAAATACTTTTAAATCAGACAAAAATTTACCTAATTCTAAAATATATTCTGCTGCTGCTGCTAAGCTGCTTCGGTCGTGTCCGACTCTTTTCGACCCTGTGGACTGTAGCCTACCAGGTTCCTCCGTCCATGGGATTTTCCAGGCAAGAGTACTGGAGTGGGTTACCATTACCTTCTCCAAAATATATTCTAAAAGTACAGAATTAAACTAAATAGATGAATAGTATCCAAAAAATAACCAAATACATATGAGAATGTAGTGCATATTGAAAATGGCATTTAAAATCAGGGTGGAAAGTTCAGGAAAAAGAAAGAAAGAGGGAAATGTGGCTAGCCCTTCAATCTGTCACTTTTAGTCTGTGTTTCCAGGAATTATGCATGAGAGACAGGAGTTATCTGGGTTTTGGCTCATGACAGACAAGACTGTGGGTCTCCATGTCAAGGATAAGTACTTTTCTCCTTGGGAAGTGCTTGTGTTTGCCTGGGAACCATATGAGGTTCCTTTCCCTTCTGAGGTCTCAAATTAACTTCTGGAGAGGAAGTAGGCCAGCCTTCTATGAATGAATTAGTCCATCAACAGAGAAAAATCCCAGCACTGAAAAATGACTTAAACAAATGAAAAATACTTCCTAAAGGTCAGCTTACTATATGTATTTCACTTTACACCTTTCTGAAAACATTTTTAAAAAGATCTTCTAACTCCTGAGATTAACTGATGCTCTAAAACATAAAGGAATTGGGAAGTGGGGGTGTAAAACTTGTACTTCTAACATATAATTGAAAGTAAAAGTGAAAATCGCTCAGTTGTGTCTGACTCTCTCTGACTCCATGGACTGTATAGTCCATGGAATTCTCCTGGCCAGAATACTGGAGTGGGTAGTCTTTCCCTTCTCCAAGAGATCTTCCCAATCCAGGGATAGAACCCAGGTCTTCCACATTGCAGGGAGATTTTTTTTTACCAGCTGAGCCACAAGGGCATATAATTAGTTAAAGGGAAATGATAGGGAATGTCCGTTTCCAGAAGAAACTATTTCTTATCAATGGAGTATATGAATCTCATAGGACACTGCACTGATTGCTCTCTTGTCAGTTAAAAAAAAAAAAGTTAGGTCAGGAGAAAAAAACAAAAAATTTCAATTACATTTACAGCAGCAGCTGAAGGGGAACAAAATCAATGAAAGGAGCATACTTATTAGAGACCTGCAGTTGCCATAAAACTGAAACTAAATCACAGTGACAGTGTCTGAACTTCAGATAAATTGCTTTGAATTCCGAATGGGAGCCTGGAGAAATAATGGAAATGATATTGCGGTTGGTGGAAAAAAGGGTTAGAACTTTTTATAGCCATTGCTTCTGTGGATCTTGTAGATATTGTCAAAATCAAATACTGATTTGTTATCTCTTATTTTTATTTTTTTGTAGAGGGGACTCTGTTGTTTCTCGAGGAGATAATTCCACATTCTACATTCTCCTGGCGTGGAAAGGCTGGAGAATTATGATGCTTACACATTCAGAGTAGAAGCAGAGCTGGCTGGAAACCCAAAGCAAGGTGACCCCAGGGAGAAAGCTCTTTCTTCTGAAGAGAGGGCAGATTAAGAAAGGAGGTGATGTAGGACCAGCCAGTTCTGCCCTGCTCACTCAATAGACATACATCATTATGATCTAGAGGCTGCTCATAAGCTTCATCCTGTTTTGAAAGGCACGAGTCTTCCCCACTCCCAACTTTTGTGCTTCCTTGAGCTATACCTTTCATCAGGCTCACCAGCTATGCTTCCTGGAGGGCTTTCAAGCTATGGCAAATGGTCCCGAAATGCTGCCTTTATATTTATTCAGCACAGAAAACTTATCAGATTCAGAGGATGGCACCAAGGATTTTCTCACAACAAACAGTGCAACATAAAAACTGCATACAAATCACTGAGCTCGTATTACCATCTATAAATATTGCACCCATATAGAGAGAGTCTTCACAAAGAGCTTTTCTGATCTCAGGATCTTTCTTTCATAAGGCCTCCTAGGATCTTGGTCATTTTAAAGTTTCTCCTCATTGAGAAGTGAAAGTAAAAGTGTTAGTTGCTCAGTTGCGCCTGACTCTTTGTGACCCCATGGACTGTAGCCCACCAGGCTCGTCTGCCCATGGAATTCTCTGGGCAAGAATACTGGAGTGGGTAGCCGTTCCCTTTTCCAGAGGATCTTTCAGACCCAGGGACTGAATTCAAGTCTCCTGCCTTATAGGCAGATTCCTTACTGCCCAAGCCATCCGGGAAGCCCTCTCCTCACTGAGGGTTCACCCAATTTACTGTTTTTAAGGGCAGGAAGATACAGAATAATAACTAGAGGAAGAAGTCAGAAAAGGAAGTTTATTTATATTTTTCTAGGTAGAAGAGACTGAAGCATGTTTACAGGCAAAGAAGAAAGACAGAGGTTGAGGAACAAGAAAGAATGGCAGTTAGTTACTAGGGCAGCATCTTTTGGGAAATATGAGTGGGCAAGGCATGAAACACAGTGGAGGGGTTTGTAATGCAAAGGGAATAGCAACAGACACCAAGATGCGGGGGAAAGAAGCAGGAGCTGAGGAAGTCCTCAGAAGATAAGCCTGCTTTTTCTTAGTGAAGAAAGAAAAGGCCACTCACCAAGGGTAAGGGATGAGGGGGTAGAATATTTGAGAAAGGGAAACGTTTGGTTTAAAAGACAAAGGGCTATTCACAAAGAGCTTATTAGTCCTGTTTAAAGATTGGGTGAGATAGAAGATCATTCACTTCTAATTGCATCAATACATTCTATTGTAATTTTTTTTCTCTTAGTGGAGTCAAGTCAGAATGTACAAGAAGCTGAGGGGATGGCTTGATTCTCAGTCACAAAAGCTCTGGGACAAGTGATTTGATTCGCTGTTGTACCCCTAGCACCTGGGATAGTGCCTGAATCAACTAAGTTCTCTTCTCCATATGCATTTGATGATTGATTGAACTGAATGGATGAATAGGGTGAAATAGAAAACAAGAGCATTAGGGATAATCTTGAGTGATGAAACTTTTGATATTGGGTACAGACAGGACAAGAAATAAAGGGAAATGGGTGATAGACTGGGAGAAAATGTAATGGCATAGAGGTTTTCAGTACAAAAATACTAAATATACTAAAATAATTAAGGGAGGGATCTATAAGAATATCAATTTGATGCTTAAGAATAGCATAATGGGTAATGGAATTGAAAACGTCACAGATAAATCACTTCAAGGTAATATTATATTGCTTTATCTTTGAACTTATTTATATGTTTTGTCTCCTTCACTGACGTATGAGTTCTTTGAAAATGGGACCTTTTATTCCTTAGTATTTTTCATAGCACCTAGCACACAGTCAATAAAGAATGAATAAATGAATAATAATACTTGCATAATATTGAGTCTCAGCTTCAGAGCTGACTTTCCATTCAGCCACAAGTCATTCATTCCTTCAGCACCCCTGTACTTTAATTCTCTTGCCAGAAAAGTAAGTAAGTTGCTTTTTTCCCCCATCCATGCATTCTGTGAAAAATAATACAATAACAGTGGTAAGTAACCCTAAGTTTCTGGTATTTTTGCTTTTATACCTCAGTATGTAAAATACCAATTCATTTCTTAAATATTTTTATCTAGAGCAAAGTATTTAATATTTTTCTATTACTTTAAAGATATACAGCTTCCTAGATCCCATTGGGAGAAGGCAATGGCAACCCACTTAAGTACTCTTGCCTGGAAAATCTCATGGACAGAAGAGCCTGGTAGGCTGCAGTCCATGGGATCGCTAAAATTTGGACACAATTGAGCGACTTCACTTTCACTTTTCACATTCATACACTGGAGAAGAAAATGGCAGCCCACTCCACTATTCTTGCCTGGAGAATCCCAGGGACAGAGGAGCCTAGTGGGCTGCCATCTATGGGAGCGCACAGAGTGGGACATGACTGAAGCGACTTAGCAGCAGCAGCAGCAGCAAATCCCATTGTTGAAAAGACTACTGAAATTTGTCAATAATTATTCATTAAATAAGAATTTACAGAGCACCTATTGTGCTAGTGAGCGTGTAGAAAAGTGCCCACTGCAGATGGACATTTATAAGTGTTAGACATGATATATGCGAAATAGATGGGGAAACAGTGTCAGACTTCATTTTTTTGGGCTCCAAAATCACTGCAGATGGTGACTGCAGCCATGAAATTAAAAGACGCTTTCTCCTTGGAAGAAAAGTTATGATCAACCTAGATAGCATATTCAAAAGCAGAGACATTACTTTGCTGACTGAGGTCCGTCTAGTCAAGGCTATGGTTTTTCCAGAGGTCATGTATGGATGTGAGAGTTGGACTGTGAAGAAGGCTGAGCACTGAAGAATTGATGCCTTTGAACTGTGGTGTTGGAGAAGACTCTAGAGAGTCCCTTGGACTGCAAGGAGATCCAAGCAGTCCATTCTGAAGGAGATCAACCCTGGGATTTCTTTGGAAGAAATGTGCTAAAGCTGAAACTTCAGTACTTTGGCCACCTCATGTGAAGAGTTGACTCATTGGAAAAGACTCTGATGCTGGGAGGGATTGGGGGCAGGAAGAGAAGGGGACGATCGAGGATGAGATGGCTGGATGGCATCACTGACTCGATGGACGTGAATCTGAGTGAACTCTGGGAGTTGGTGATGGACTGGGAGGCCTGGTGTGCTGTGATTCATGGGGTGGCAAAGAGTTGGACATGACTGAGCAACTGAACTGAACTGAACTGATGAGCCAACACTAATAGATACAAAATAATGATGAGCTATATGTGGTAATACATTATTACATCCTAAATCTCTTGGTGCACTGCTTTGGTGCTGTGAGAATTTTAAGAAGCTGAGCTCAATGAAGACTTGCATATGCAGATGGGAATTCACCAAAGAGATGGGATTTGGTGGGGTTGAGGAATGGGTATTATCTGCAGAGTATGAAGAGCATTCAAAAGAGGTGGGCAACAAAGTTCTAATATTACAATTTGTGTGTGTGTGTGTGTGTGTGTGTGTGTGTGTGTGTGTGTGTGTGTGTTTGCTTCTCTTAGCAGTAAGGGTATATAGAAATCTTCAAATGCTACCTAGCCTGATGATGCCCATCATTCATCAAAGTGGGTTCTTGCAGCTGTATGTACAGTAGAGGCTCATGTGTCTGGTCTTAGTGGATTGCATCAAATTGGACCAAATATCTGAACCAAATTGAGTGGAATGAATTTATTGTTAGACTCAAGAGACTTATGTTTGGTTATAGGGACAGAGGATAAAAAAATTCAGGCTTCAATGATTTCTCCTTCAGAGAGAAAAAAATGAGGTTTTGCAGAGAGAAGGATGATAAAAGACCTTGATATTTTTAAACGCATTCCTGTCTTGGAGGTGGTCCTTTGTTTCCAGTGTTCCCTTATTCTTTGGATGGTTGTGTAGTTGTACTGATATCCACTGTGTCACCCTTGATATTACTAATTTGGGTCTTCTGTTTTTATTCTTATAAGATATTACTGAATTTTGTTAATCTTTTCAAAGAACCAAATCTGTTTTCTTGATTCCTCTCCCTATTATTTTCCCTCTACGTGCTTTTTATTTCATTAATTTCCACTTTAAGATTTATTATTTCCTTCCATTTGCTTGCTTTGGGCTTATTTTTCTCTTCTTTTTCTAAGTTCTATTTAATACTATAGATTTTCCTCTCAGCACCACTTTACCTTTGTTCCACAAGTTTTGGTAGGCTGTATCTTCATATAGAAGACTTACAAGCTTACCATTGTTCTTATATTATAATTTTGAGCGACCTATGGAAACTTTACCTTTTTGTCATTTAAACTCCTCCATTTATAATTGTTTTAGATGATTCATCAATCTACATTAGAACTACATATATACATATATATATACACAGGAGTATAATTGCTGTGTCATATGGCAGTTCTTTTTTAGCTTTTTGAGGAACCTCCATACTATTTTCCACAGTGTCTGCACCAGTTTACATTCCCACTAACAGTATACAAAGGTTCCCCATTAACCACATCCTCTCCATTTGTGTCCGTGGTCTTTTTGATGACAGTTATTCTGACAGATGTGAGGTGATATCTTACTATGGTTTTGATTTCCATTTCTGTGATTAATGATGTTGAGCATCTGTTCATGTGCCTGTTGGCAATTTTTATGTCTGATTTGGAAAAATGGCTCTTTGGTTTTCTGCCCATTTTTAAATTGCATTGTTTGTTTGTTGGGTTGTATGAACTTTTTACAAATTTGCATAGTTATAGTTTTATAATTGGAAGATATTTTCCCTTATTTCATAGATTGTCTTTTCATTCATCCAATGACTTCCTTTGCTGTGCAAAAAATTTACGTTTTAGGCCCCATGTCTTTTTCCTATTTCCTTTGCCTTAGGAGACAGATCTAAAAAATTTTGCTATGATTTATGTTAAAGAGTGTTTCGCCTATGTTTTCTTCTAGGATTTTTATGGTTCCTGGTCTTACTGTTAGGTTGTTAATCCATTTTGAGTTTATTTTTATATATGGTGTGAGTGAATTTCTAATTTGATTCTTCTACATGTAGNAAAAATTTTGCTATGATTTATGTCAAAGAGTGTTTCACCTATGTTTTCTTCTAGGATTTTTATGGCTCCTGGTCTTACTGTTAGGTTGTTAATCCATTTTGAGTTTATTTTTATATATGGTGTGAGTGAATTTCTAATTTGATTCTTCTACATGTAGCTGTCCAGCTTGTCCAGCACCATTTATGGGAGACACTGTCTTTTCTTCATTGTATAGTCTTGTGTCCTTTATAGATTGACCANTTTTGAGTTTATTTTTATATATGGTGTGAGTGAATTTCTAATTTGATTCTTCTACATGTAGCTGTCCAGCTTGTCCAGCACCATTTATGGGGGACACTGTCTTTTCTTCATTGTATAGTCTTGTGTCCTTTATAGATTGACCATGAACATGTGGGTTTATTTTGGGATTCTGTATTCTGTTCCATTGATCTATGTGTTTGTTTTGTGCCAGTAACATATGATTTTGATTACTGTAGCTTTGTAGTGTAGTCTGAAGTCAGGGAATATTATAACCTCAAGTTCTTTCTCAAGATTACTTTTGGTATCTGTGTCTTTTGTGTTTCCCACACAAATTTTTACAATTATTTGTTCTAGTTACATGAAAAGTATCTGGGTATTTTGATAGGAATTATATTAAATCTGTAGATTACCTTGGGTAGTATTGTCACTTTAACGATATTAATTATTGCAGAACATGAACTTGGTATAGCTTGCTATTTCTTGCTATTTCTTTGCGTCATCTTCAGTTTCTTTTGTCAATGTCTTAAAGTTTTCTGATTATAGGTTTTCCCCCTTTAGATAGGTTTATTGCTAGATACTTTATTTTGTTTGATATAATTATAAATTGAATTGTTTCCTTAATCTCTCTTTCAGATAGTTCATTGTTAGTGTATGGAAATGAGATAAATCTCTGTATATTAATATTATTTTCTAAAACTTTATCGAATTCATTGATGAGCAATAGTAGTTTTTCTGGGGTATCTTGATAACTTTTATAGTATCATGTCATATGCCAACAATGACAGTTTTACTTCTTTCTCTCCAGTTTAGATTCCTTTTATATCTTGTCTGATTGCTGTGGCTAGGAATTCCAAAACCATGTTGAGAAAAAGTGGCAAGAGAGGTGGTCCTTGTTTTGTTCCTGATCTTAGAGGAAATGTTTTCAGCTTTTCACCATCAAGGATGATTTTGGCTGTAGGTTTGTCTTGGCCTTTTTTTATATTGAATCGTGTTTTCTCTATACCCACTTTATTAAAGTTTTTATTATAAATGGATGATGAACTTCGTCAAAAGCTGTTTCTGCATCTGTTAGGATAATTTTCATTTGTTTTTTTTATTAATGTGGTGTTTCACAATGTTTGATTGGTAAATAACGAACCGTCCCTGTTTCCCTGAATTACAGACCATTTGATTATGGAGTATCATTCTTTTAATATGAATTCCATTTGCTGTTATTTTATTGGGAAATGTTGCATCTATGTTCATTGGCCTGTAATCTCCTTATTTGTGATTTTTTTTTTTTTGTATGTGAGCAATGTTGGCCTCATAGAATAGGTTTGGAAGTGTTCCTTCGCAATTTTTTTGAATAGTTTGAGAAGGCTAGGTCTTAAATTATCTCTACATGTTTAGTAGAATTGTGTGAAGCCCTCTGGTCCTCACATTTTGTTGTTGGATATTTTTAAGTTATTGATTTAAGTTCATTACTAGTAATTGGTCTGTTTCCATTTTTTGTTCCTTCTTGATTCAGTCTTGGGAAATTATGCAGTTGCAGTTATTCTCCTGTTTGTGGTTCACACACTTGGGAATATGGGGCTTGACTATTATGACTCTGCCCTCCTATTGTCTCATTGTGGTTCCTTCTTCATATCTTTAGTTGCAGATCTTTTCTGATAGATGGTTGTTCTATAAATAGTTGTAATTTTGTTGTGCCCCTGAAAGGAGGTGAGCTCAGGGTCTTTCTACTCCATCGCATTTGTTGATCTTTCAATTTAAAAATGTCTCGATTTCCCCTTTATTCCTGAAGAGTATTTTTGCTGGGTAAATATCTAAGTTGATCCTTCAGCACTTGAGAATTATTGTGCCACTGCCTTTTGACATCTGTAATTTTTAATGAGAAAGTTGTTGTCATTCAAATAGATTTTTTTCTTATAGCTAAGGTATCATTTGTCTCTTCCTGCTTTTAAAATGTTTTCTCTGTTTAATTTTCCCAGGTTCTCTTATGATGTGTCATGGAATGAGTTTCCTTGCATTATCCTACCCTTCACTGTTTATTGAATCTGTAGGTTTATGTCTCTTGCTAAATTGAGAAGTTTTTAGGAAATTAGTTTTTTGCTGATACTTTCTATTTCTTTGAGCCTTGCTGCTTTCATGGGCACAACAAAATAGCAACTATTTGTAGAACAGCCATCTACCAGGAAAGATCTTCTGCAACTAAAGATATGAAGAAGGAACTACAACCACATTAATTGTGTAATGATAATTGCTCTTTGAAGGTTTTTTTTTTTTTTCCTCTCATGACAGTTTTAACATCGTTGTCAGATAATTCCAACATCTTGTCTGCTCAGTGTTGGCAATCTGTTGATTGTCTTTTATTGTTAAATTTGTGATCTTCCTGTTTCTTGGTACAAGGAAAGATTTTTTGTTGAAAGTTGCACAGTTTAGTGGTATGCGTACCTCAGTTTACTGAACTCTTCTCTTTTAACTGGCTTCCTTTCACACTACACCTGAGATGATGTATGTTTGTTGATGATGTATGATATTCTTTTCAAGTATGGAATAATGTCCAGTAGCACTCTGTTGACAATCAAGGATTGGAGAGGGGATGCTCCTCATTATTGCCGGACTGGGGTGGAAGTCTAGGATCCACATATGATCTCCACTGACAACAGCACTCTTGGGGAAGGACTAGTTCTCTTCCGTCGGTGATGAAAGTTCCAGCTACTTCCTCATTTGCCTCATTTATCACAATCCATCAGGCCACTGTGATGCCTCATTATAACCTGTGCATGCTGGAAGTCCAAGCATTTCACTCAGCCCTAGCTGGCATGCATGCTGTTGTACCACAGCTCTTTCTGTGCTATTTGGCTGGGTAATAGTGGCTGTTGTCTAAATTTTTCTATCTTGCTAAGCTATCTTTTCCCTAATTGTTTGCCAAGAGAGGACATTCTTTGCTTGCCTGTGCTTTGTGGCATTTCTGGTTTAATGGCTTCTTCAGCTCCTAGCTTGGTATATGCCAAGTCACTTTAGTCATATCTGACTCTTTGTGACCCAATGGACTGTGGCCCACCAGGATCCTCTGTCCATGGGGATTTTACAGGCAAGTATACTGGAGTAGGTTGCCATTTCCTCCTCTAGGGGATCTTTCCAACCCAGTGATTGAACCCATGTCTGCTGTGGCTCCTGCATTGCAGGCAGATTCTTTACTGCTGAGCCACTGGGGAAGCCTAGCCTGGTAAATATGGGGCAAAAATAGAAAAAAAACAAACTGGGGAACACACCATTGTATTGATTTCTGAGCCCTGAGATTCATAATACACTGTCTACTTTATTTTCTCCAGCTTTTAGACTCTTCTTATATTTGTGTTATATACAATGTGCAGGATTTTTAGTTATATTTAGCAATAAAAATATAGAAAAAGTATGTCTGCGACATCTTTCTCCTTTAATATATTTTTATTGAAAGGTTTTTTTTTGCTATTTTAAATCTATTTATGCCTTGTTAATAATGCCCTGAATTTATGCTGCAGTCAATGTGAAAAATGTCATTGATGCTGATGCTATTGTTAAGTTATTTCTGAGGATAAAGACATTTTATTACCTTGCCGAGTGGAAATAGAGATAATTGGTTTGTGGTCTCCTAATNGTGACATCTTTCTTCTTTAATATATTTTTATTGAAAGGTTTTTTTTTTTGCTATTTTAAATCTATTTATGCCTTGTTAATAATGCCCTGAATTTATGCTGCAGTCAATATGAAAAATGTCATTGATGCTGATGCTATTGTTAAGTTATTTCTGAGGATAAAGACATTTTATTACCTTGCCGAATGGAAATAGAGATAATTGGTTTGTGGTCTCCTAATGTGAGTCTGTGTGAGTCAGATAGCACATGAGAGGATATATGAAGTAGTGTTTGTTATCAGCCTAATGAAAAACCAGGGGAAATGGCATGCTCCTGCTAAAAGACTGTCATTGCTTGAATTTGGCTTTGACACATTTAGGAATCACTCGTTTAGAATGACATGCTTGTGGGATCCTTGCTCATGGGTGACTGTTGATTTAGGCCATGTTTCTGGATCCTACTTGAAGGGTGTAAATATTGTTCTAACACATCCTTCTTTATGTCTCTGAGAACATCCTTCATGATGTTGCTACTTTTATGTATTCCTAAAACTTGAAGACAATTTCCAGTTTTTTCTTCACTTTATTTTACACAGCTCCTATACTCCCAGTCAGATTTCATCAAAAGCAAGGAAGAGTAAATATGCATATATTTTTCTTTTAATAGTCTAGTTGCAATGAACTCTTTCAAACTTATTTGCAAGTTTACTTCCCTGGGCTATACTCCCAAAGAAAGTTTACTTGAATTTACATAAGACCATAATGTTTGTCTTAAAAGATCTCAAGACTTCCTAGAATTGTTAGGAACACATTCACTGAATTTCCCCAAGAGGAACTAACTCTAGGCAAAGCTCCTAAACTCAGAGACTCAAATCTTTCCTGTTAGCTCGTTTTCTCTGGAGGAAGCTTTCTAATTTATTTTCCATCTGGAGGACTTTGCTGAGATAGAGTTCATAGCAGTGCATCCTTGTGGCATATATCAGTGTCCTGGCATATAACCTGCCTGTGGATAGATTTCATCAGGACTAATGCAAAGATGAATGTGTTTACCTCTGAATACAGAGCTGCTCCTCACTAAAATTTGCTCTTTCATTTAGACACAAGTCAAAGGGCAAATTTAATTTATACCATGGACAGATTGAGAGTAACCAAGATGCAAATTTAGTAATTATGATTTCTGTAATTAAAAAAAAAAATCACAAAGTAATCCCAGGCTTATGCTAGAATGAACAACTTCTATATATTGCAGTTTGTTGGCTGTAGCTCAGGAATAAATGGATTTACTAGTTGTGTCAAAAGCTCCATATTNTTAAAAAAAAAATCACTAAGTAATCCCAGGCTTATGCTAGAATGAACAACTTCTATATATTGCAGTTTGTTGGCTGTATCTCAGGAATAAATGGATTTACTAGTTGTGTCAAAAGCTCCATATTGAAAAGTGGTAAATTTTTCTTGGGTTTTGTGCACCTGTATAATGTCCCACACAACTAATGACATGCTCTGTGCACTGTGATAAGATTTATTGACTTAGGATCAAAATATTAGCGGGAGGAATGAGATATCTCAAAGCCTGAGTGGCTGTTCATCCAATAATGGTTCCTGACCAGCACGTTGGATATGCCAGAAGAACCCTCTACTATGGGAGCCCACCAATTTCCATTAGGTTTAGACTAGTCCACTTGGTATGGATGAAATAGTTACTAAGTAAAAGTAGCTGTAGTAGGTTATCTGCAGACCCACAAGACAACCTTGAGAGATCTTGGGAGCTTAGCTTGGAATTTTTGTATCAAGGTCACTAACATCAACCAGAGACCTTGCTGTATTTCTCTAGCCATGAGTACACCTGGGCCAGACTTCAAGAAAAAAGGGCAAAAANACAAGACAACCTTGAGAGATCTTGGGAGCTTAGCTTGGAATTTTTGTATCAAGGTCACTAACATCAACCAGAGACCTTGCTGTATTTCTCTAGCCATGAGTACACCTGGGCCAGACTTCAAGAAAAAAGGGCAAAAAGGTCTTTTCAGTTTTCTTCCAAGACAAAAGCCTTTTGTGTCTTACTGGATTAAAATCATAATTCATGATTTGGACTTGGAGATTCTCAGGCTTCTGGCAGATTGGTCTCATCTTCTTTCTTTCCCAACGTGTGAAGGTGCTCTCAGAGCATCTTGCTCCAAGTGCCAGGTCGATGCTCCATTAATCTCTGTTTCTGAGTGCTCTCCTCAGATGTAAGTTGGCTTTATACAACACATTTTAGTTAGGTTTTCTTTTAAAGAAGAGCCTTATGTGTGATGACTACCTATTAGGCATTAGAAAGTGTTTAACATGAATTAACTGCTTCAAGTCTCATAATGCTAGGATGGAGGTATTCATTAACTTTGTTTAGACATGAAGAATTGTGATACAAAGAGGTTAAATACTTGCCCAAAGTCAGATAGCAAGTAATAGTGATGTCCCTTCTGTCATAGACTTATACAAAAGTGGAGATGATACATAAACAAGAACCTTAGAGATTAAAGAGTGCTATGAAGGGAATAAAACAAAGGGATATCATAGCATCTCTAGAAGGAGTGCTAGTTTACTGCAGGTGGTCAGGATAAGTCTCATGAAGAGGTGGCACAGAATCTGAGAATTGGTCTATTAAAAGGAACCAGTTCAGAGAGGGTTGGGGGCTGAACTTTATAGGAAGGAGAGAAAGTCAGGAGCCTTAAGAAGGAAATGAAGCAAGTGTGTTTGAGAAAGACAAAGGAGACCAGACATGGGGAGGAAAGAGACAACTATAAGGGATGAGGTGGGGGAGGTCAGACTTAATTAAGAGGTTGCTATCTTAGTTGTAAACAACAACAACCACTCAACTCTATATGACATTTTCTATGCGCCAAACACTGTAGAGGCAACTTTACATATATGTCATTTCATCTTCTTAGCTGTTGAATGAGGTAGTATCATTACTAGTCTCATTTTACAGATGAGAAAACCAAAGAGTAGTTGGGAATGGAGTAGGAAATGATTAAAGGAATTGGAGCAGAGTAGTAACAAAATCTGATGTTAAAAATAGCACTGTGGCTTCTTTGTAGAAAATAGTTTAGGGCCTCTAGGTGAAACCAGCTAGAACATCCTAGCAAGAGAGGATGGTAGACTATTCTAGGATGTTATTAATAAAAAGAGAAATTGAACCAAAGGGTTTGGCATATTTTGTACCTGCTACTGGAGTGGACACAGGTGAGATTAAATGAGAAATCAAGTCTGACTTCTGGGTTTGTTTGAACAACTGGTGGATGGGAAGGTCATATATTGCAGAAAATGATAGGGAAGACAGGGGGAGCATGTTAGGACAAAATGATTTGGCCATATTAAGATAGTGACACTTTTTAGACATCCAGAGAGAATAGTAACAGGAAGATGGATCTATGAAGTTTGGAATTCATAGGAGATATAATACAATAACGGTGCACACACTAGTCAAAGACTTTGGTGAAGCTATGTTTCCATCAATAATCCTGGGGTCAAAGTTTTTGTGGTAGAAGCCTGAATGGGGAGTTTCTGCTCTTTATTTTAGGACTTGTTAGGGATTCAAGTGTTTCTTCTAATGAAAAAAAATTATTTGTGTTCCTACTGAAATGTTCTTCCTAGTGCCAGGAGGAGGAGAAGGGTTTTTTTTAGTTTTTTTTTCTTCTGGATACATTCAGCCACAGGATCTCACATTCTAGGATTTCATCACTCCTGACATCAGTCAGCACAGTTTTACAGAAGTTCAAGGAGAATGTTGTTTAAAAGCATGTTCAGCTTAGCCTGCTCATGAGAACAGGAAGGGTACAAGGTGAGTATGAACTTCTGAAAGGTGACAGCTGCCCAAACATAAGTGGTGTCTTCAAAGAGAGTTCAAACTGAGCGTATTTAAAATGGACATTGCTAAGTTAGGGATTTTCTTTGTTCTCCGACATGAATAGAGCGATGATTATTTTCATGAGGTCCTAGCTTATAGCTTGTTTATTTATGCCTAGCTTGTGTTTGATTCAACATTACTAACTCAATTTTTCACCAATAAATTGAGAAATAAAACAGAAGCTACAAATAAAAAGCCTCAGGATTAAGAATCTGTAAATGCAGGTTGATCTATGTTTATTAGCTACTTAAGAATTATTGGCATATTTTGGAGGATGAGAGATGCAATTAAGAGATTCTTATGATAATTTATAATACTCAATTGTTCATTAACATTTTCCTCTTTAAATAATGGGCTCAATAGCTCATTTCCAAAAACTTGTCAATAATTTTCTGTGTCCTGTGCTTTGCAGTTATGTCTTAGTAAAGGCAACTTGACAAACAAAATCATCTGGGTTGGGTAGGATATTTGTCAATATTAGATTTATGGGGGACGATGTCTGCCCCAGTCATGCTACTGTTCTTAAGTCTTGGCACCCAGTCCATCAATCTGCCCATAAAAGGACAACCCTATTTCTAAAGTGACAGATTCTATTTGTAGTTGTGCAGGCAGTTAGCAAAGCTACCTATGAAATACACTGGAGAGGAAGAGGTGAGGGATTGGGGTATAAATTTGTTAAGATCGTCAAAAGAGCTCAGTTTTCTAAATAGAGCTAGATATTATCCCACCTCTCACGACAATAAAAACATTTCCAGGAGACAATCCTTTTAATTCTCCCTCCCCCTCCCCACCCTCCCTAGCCTACATAAGCAGTTGGCAGTTTATCAGCAGATTGACTCCTATTACCATTGACAAGAGAAAAACATTCAGAGAGCAATGGGTCTATGTGGTGTTTCCTGCATATTGTGGACTATAGTATGGCTGATGGCTTTTGCATCTGTTTCTGTTGTGATAAGACTCATGTTTTTCTCTCCACTTAATCCTTCTTGGCACAAGACCCTTTTCCACCTCTTCCATGGGGCTGCAGTCCACATGAAGATAGGATAATACAAGGAAATTTAGCTAGAAAGAAGAAAAAATAATTTAATATGCTAAAATATACCAGAGTCTTACTGAAAAGGATAGATAGTATTAGCCAGAGAAAGATGAGTTTCTGTAGTAGCTCTTTCATTTTGAGGTTAGGTCTGACAGGATCATTTTTCTTCATTTCTTCCCCATATAGGTGAGACCTGAAAAGTGGACCATCCTCACCTAAGGAAGGCACATGAGCATTTTAGTAATCCTAATCCTGGTCATGCCTATCAGACCCCACTCCCAAAGCCACAATAAACCACAAGAAACAAGCAAGGAAACCCTGCTTATTATTAAAATTCTTTCATAAATGAAGCATAATGTGTCTACTAGACTCCACCTCCCATCCCACTATCACTTAACAGATTATTGCTTCTAAATAACATCTGTCTAGAGATTCTGGTAGCCCCAACTCCTACCTGTTCCATTGGGCAAAAACCCTGCCTTAATGGCAACTGAGGGCAACAGCCATGGGTGGAAAGGGCTGAGACCACCTGGACAGTGAAAATCTGAGGCACCATATAGGAGCACAGAGGTGGGGACTGAGGTCAGGGAGTAGCAGAGGTAGGCTCTGAATGAACTGAGGAATGACTGGGAGAAAAATAAAAGAACTATTTTGCACATTTATCAAAACTTTGTTTATGCTTGGTTGCTTAATTGTGATTGCTTATAAATAATGGTGGAGAAGGAAATAGCAACCCACTCCTGTATTCTTGCCTGGGAAGTGTCATGGACAGAAGAACCTGGCAGGCTACAGTCCATGGGGTTGCAAGGAGTCAGACACAGCTAAGCACGCTAGTGCAACAAACAAGTAACAGGCTGACCCAGTCCACTCTTCCACATGGGAGAGGCACAGCCACAGGGGTCACATCATCTTAGATACTGAAATGGTAAACAATGGTTGCTAAAGCTGGCAAAGATGATTTGAGTTTGTCACTCACTTGAAGCAAGGGAAAAATGCCTTTTTGCTTCTGAGATGTTGAATTGGTCTGTGAGTTGATTTGGTGGACTTCCATTTCTTCAGATATAAATTAGGGGCATTGGATCAGATAACTCCTCAAGTCCCTCCATGTCCTCCAGATTTTCTGCACTTGGCTTTGTGTTCTGGCTAGAATTTATCTGCCATAGCATATACTTGCCACTTGTTAGTTGAGTAATGTATAGTGATTATTTACACCTAAAACTTGGTTTCCCTAAGGAGTGTAATTGAGATACTACTAGCTTCCTTTCACAGTGAAATGAAATGATATGATGGTGGCACAGCACCAAATCATGGAGGTCCTCATGTAATGATTACTGTGTATATTGGTCTATGACCACCATACATTTAAATTTGGTGGGTTTTCATAAAGTAAGATAATACCAAGATTTTCTCCGAAGTTATATGATTTCTCTGCTTCTCCTCAGTATAGTCGATATAATTATGAAGGATGTAATATTTTGTAGAATATTTGATTTTTTTAAAGATCTTTCTATATTTCTAATACACAGTTCTAGTACTATACATTTTTCTTTTATTATTATTATTTTATTTTACAATATTGTATTGGTTTTGCCACACATCAACATGAATCCATGTGGAGAATATTTGATTTTAAAAGTATTCCTTAGAATTTTTTTTCTTTGTTTTCTGGGAACTTTATAGTTCTTTATTCGGTGACTTGAATTTGATGCTACAACTTTAAGTGCATTGAAAGATTAAACTAAATGGGTGACAAGTCAAGAAGTAGTCATGGAAATAAAGTGGTTTATCCTTTATTTAAGCAAATAAACATTTTTTACTTACAGATATTAGAGTTACTGTGCTTTAACATGAGTTTGGGTGAACTCTGGGAGTTGGTGATGGACAGGGAGGCCTGACATGCTGCAAATCATGGGATCGTAAAGAGTTGGACACGACTGAACGACTGAACTGAACTGAAGGGANATCCACATATGATCTCCACTGACAACAGCACTCTTGGGGAAGGACTAGTTCTCTTCCGTCGGTGATGAAAGTTCCAGCTACTTCCTCATTTGCCTCATTTATCACAATCCATCAGGCCACTGTGATGCCTCATTATAACCTGTGCATGCTGGAAGTCCAAGCATTTCACTCAGCCCTAGCTGGCATGCATGCTATTGTACCACAGCTCTTTCTGTGCTATTTGGCTGGGTAATAGTGGCTGTTGTCTAAATTTTTCTATCTTGCTAAGCTATCTTTTCCCTAATTGTTTGCCAAGAGAGGACATTCTTTGCTTGCCTGTGCTTTGTGGCATTTCTGGTTTAATGGCTTCTTCAGCTCCTAGCTTGGTATATGCTAAGTCACTTTAGTCATATCTGACTCTTTGTGACCCAATGGACTGTGGCCCACCAGGATCCTCTGTCCATGGGGATTTTACAGGCAAGTATACTGGAGTAGGTTGCCATTTCCTCCTCTAGGGGATCTTTCCAACCCAGTGATTGAACCCATGTCTGCTGTGGCTCCTGCATTGCAGGCAGATTCTTTACTGCTGAGCCACTGGGGAAGCCTAGCCTGGTAAATATGGGGCAAAAATAGAAAAAAAACAAACTGGGGAACACACCATTGTATTGATTTCTGAGCCCTGAGATTCATAATACACTGTCTACTTTATTTTCTCCAGCTTTTAGACTCTTCTTATATTTGTGTTATATACAATGTGCAGGATTTTTAGTTATATTTAGCAATAAAAATATAGAAAAAGTATGTCTGTGACATCTTTCTTCTTTAATATATTTTTATTGAAAGGTTTTTTTTTTTGCTATTTTAAATCTATTTATGCCTTGTTAATAATGCCCTGAATTTATGCTGCAGTCAATATGAAAAATGTCATTGATGCTGATGCTATTGTTAAGTTATTTCTGAGGATAAAGACATTTTATTACCTTGCCGAATGGAAATAGAGATAATTGGTTTGTGGTCTCCTAATGTGAGTCTGTGTGAGTCAGATAGCACATGAGAGGATATATGAAGTAGTGTTTGTTATCAGCCTAATGAAAAACCAGGGGAAATGGCATGCTCCTGCTAAAAGACTGTCATTGCTTGAATTTGGCTTTGACACATTTAGGAATCACTCGTTTAGAATGACATGCTTGTGGGATCCTTGCTCATGGGTGACTGTTGATTTAGGCCATGTTTCTGGATCCTACTTGAAGGGTGTAAATATTGTTCTAACACATCCTTCTTTATGTCTCTGAGAACATCCTTCATGATGTTGCTACTTTTATGTATTCCTAAAACTTGAAGACAATTTCCAGTTTTTTCTTCACTTTATTTTACACAGCTCCTATACTCCCAGTCAGATTTCATCAAAAGCAAGGAAGAGTAAATATGCATATATTTTTCTTTTAATAGTCTAGTTGCAATGAACTCTTTCAAACTTATTTGCAAGTTTACTTCCCTGGGCTATACTCCCAAAGAAAGTTTACTTGAATTTACATAAGACCATAATGTTTGTCTTAAAAGATCTCAAGACTTCCTAGAATTGTTAGGAACACATTCACTGAATTTCCCCAAGAGGAACTAACTCTAGGCAAAGCTCCTAAACTCAGAGACTCAAATCTTTCCTGTTAGCTCGTTTTCTCTGGAGGAAGCTTTCTAATTTATTTTCCATCTGGAGGACTTTGCTGAGATAGAGTTCATAGCAGTGCATCCTTGTGGCATATATCAGTGTCCTGGCATATAACCTGCCTGTGGATAGATTTCATCAGGACTAATGCGAAGATGAATGTGTTTACCTCTGAATACAGAGCTGCTCCTCACTAAAATTTGCTCTTTTATTTAGACACAAGTCAAAGGGCAAATTTAATTTATACCATGGACAGATTGAGAGTAACCAAGATGCAAATTTAGTAATTATGATTTCTGTAATTTAAAAAAAAAATCACTAAGTAATCCCAGGCTTATGCTAGAATGAACAACTTCTATATATTGCAGTTTGTTGGCTGTATCTCAGGAATAAATGGATTTACTAGTTGTGTCAAAAGCTCCATATTGAAAAGTGGTAAATTTTTCTTGGGTTTTGTGCACCTGTATAATGTCCCACACAACTAATGACATGCTCTGTGCACTGTGATAAGATTTATTGACTTAGGATCAAAATATTAGCGGGAGGAATGAGATATCTCAAAGCCTGAGTGGCTGTTCATCCAATAATGGTTCCTGACCAGCACGTTGGATATGCCAGAAGAACCCTCTACTATGGGAGCCCACCAATTTCCATTAGGTTTAGACTAGTCCACTTGGTATGGATGAAATAGTTACTAAGTAAAAGTAGCTGTAGTAGGTTATCTGCAGACCCACAAGACAACCTTGAGAGATCTTGGGAGCTTAGCTTGGAATTTTTGTATCAAGGTCACTAACATCAACCAGAGACCTTGCTGTATTTCTCTAGCCATGAGTACACCTGGGCCAGACTTCAAGAAAAAAGGGCAAAAAGGTCTTTTCAGTTTTCTTCCAAGACAAAAGCCTTTTGTGTCTTACTGGATTAAAATCATAATTCATGATTTGGACTTGGAGATTCTCAGGCTTCTGGCAGATTGGTCTCATCTTCTTTCTTTCCCAACGTGTGAAGGTGCTCTCAGAGCATCTTGCTCCAAGTGCCAGGTCGATGCTCCATTAATCTCTGTTTCTGAGTGCTCTCCTCAGATGTAAGTTGGCTTTATACAACACATTTTAGTTAGGTTTTCTTTTAAAGAAGAGCCTTATGTGTGATGACTACCTATTAGGCATTAGAAAGTGTTTAACATGAATTAACTGCTTCAAGTCTCATAATGCTAGGATGGAGGTATTCATTAACTTTGTTTAGACATGAAGAATTGTGATACAAAGAGGTTAAATACTTGCCCAAAGTCAGATAGCAAGTAATAGTGATGTCCCTTCTGTCATAGACTTATACAAAAGTGGAGATGATACATAAACAAGAACCTTAGAGATTAAAGAGTGCTATGAAGGGAATAAAACAAAGGGATATCATAGCATCTCTAGAAGGAGTGCTAGTTTACTGCAGGTGGTCAGGATAAGTCTCATGAAGAGGTGGCACAGAATCTGAGAATTGGTCTATTAAAAGGAACCAGTTCAGAGAGGGTTGGGGGCTGAACTTTATAGGAAGGAGAGAAAGTCAGGAGCCTTAAGAAGGAAATGAAGCAAGTGTGTTTGAGAAAGACAAAGGAGACCAGACATGGGGAGGAAAGAGACAACTATAAGGGATGAGGTGGGGGAGGTCAGACTTAATTAAGAGGTTGCTATCTTAGTTGTAAACAACAACAACCACTCAACTCTATATGACATTTTCTATGCGCCAAACACTGTAGAGGCAACTTTACATATATGTCATTTCATCTTCTTAGCTGTTGAATGAGGTAGTATCATTACTAGTCTCATTTTACAGATGAGAAAACCAAAGAGTAGTTGGGAATGGAGTAGGAAATGATTAAAGGAATTGGAGCAGAGTAGTAACAAAATCTGATGTTAAAAATAGCACTGTGGCTTCTTTGTAGAAAATAGTTTAGGGCCTCTAGGTGAAACCAGCTAGAACATCCTAGCAAGAGAGGATGGTAGACTATTCTAGGATGTTATTAATAAAAAGAGAAATTGAACCAAAGGGTTTGGCATATTTTGTACCTGCTACTGGAGTGGACACAGGTGAGATTAAATGAGAAATCAAGTCTGACTTCTGGGTTTGTTTGAACAACTGGTGGATGGGAAGGTCATATATTGCAGAAAATGATAGGGAAGACAGGGGGAGCATGTTAGGACAAAATGATTTGGCCATATTAAGATAGTGACACTTTTTAGACATCCAGAGAGAATAGTAACAGGAAGATGGATCTATGAAGTTTGGAATTCATAGGAGATATAATACAATAACGGTGCACACACTAGTCAAAGACTTTGGTGAAGCTATGTTTCCATCAATAATCCTGGGGTCAAAGTTTTTGTGGTAGAAGCCTGAATGGGGAGTTTCTGCTCTTTATTTTAGGACTTGTTAGGGATTCAAGTGTTTCTTCTAATGAAAAAAAATTATTTGTGTTCCTACTGAAATGTTCTTCCTAGTGCCAGGAGGAGGAGAAGGGTTTTTTTTAGTTTTTTTTTCTTCTGGATACATTCAGCCACAGGATCTCACATTCTAGGATTTCATCACTCCTGACATCAGTCAGCACAGTTTTACAGAAGTTCAAGGAGAATGTTGTTTAAAAGCATGTTCAGCTTAGCCTGCTCATGAGAACAGGAAGGGTACAAGGTGAGTATGAACTTCTGAAAGGTGACAGCTGCCCAAACATAAGTGGTGTCTTCAAAGAGAGTTCAAACTGAGCGTATTTAAAATGGACATTGCTAAGTTAGGGATTTTCTTTGTTCTCCGACATGAATAGAGCGATGATTATTTTCATGAGGTCCTAGCTTATAGCTTGTTTATTTATGCCTAGCTTGTGTTTGATTCAACATTACTAACTCAATTTTTCACCAATAAATTGAGAAATAAAACAGAAGCTACAAATAAAAAGCCTCAGGATTAAGAATCTGTAAATGCAGGTTGATCTATGTTTATTAGCTACTTAAGAATTATTGGCATATTTTGGAGGATGAGAGATGCAATTAAGAGATTCTTATGATAATTTATAATACTCAATTGTTCATTAACATTTTCCTCTTTAAATAATGGGCTCAATAGCTCATTTCCAAAAACTTGTCAATAATTTTCTGTGTCCTGTGCTTTGCAGTTATGTCTTAGTAAAGGCAACTTGACAAACAAAATCATCTGGGTTGGGTAGGATATTTGTCAATATTAGATTTATGGGGGACGATGTCTGCCCCAGTCATGCTACTGTTCTTAAGTCTTGGCACCCAGTCCATCAATCTGCCCATAAAAGGACAACCCTATTTCTAAAGTGACAGATTCTATTTGTAGTTGTGCAGGCAGTTAGCAAAGCTACCTATGAAATACACTGGAGAGGAAGAGGTGAGGGATTGGGGTATAAATTTGTTAAGATCGTCAAAAGAGCTCAGTTTTCTAAATAGAGCTAGATATTATCCCACCTCTCACGACAATAAAAACATTTCCAGGAGACAATCCTTTTAATTCTCCCTCCCCCTCCCCACCCTCCCTAGCCTACATAAGCAGTTGGCAGTTTATCAGCAGATTGACTCCTATTACCATTGACAAGAGAAAAACATTCAGAGAGCAATGGGTCTATGTGGTGTTTCCTGCATATTGTGGACTATAGTATGGCTGATGGCTTTTGCATCTGTTTCTGTTGTGATAAGACTCATGTTTTTCTCTCCACTTAATCCTTCTTGGCACAAGACCCTTTTCTACCTCTTCCATGGGGCTGCAGTCCACATGAAGATAGGATAATACAAGGAAATTTAGCTAGAAAGAAGAAAAATAATTTAATATGCTAAAATATACCAGAGTCTTACTGAAAAGGATAGATAGTATTAGCCAGAGAAAGATGAGTTTCTGTAGTAGCTCTTTCATTTTGAGGTTAGGTCTGACAGGATCATTTTTCTTCATTTCTTCCCCATATAGGTGAGACCTGAAAAGTGGACCATCCTCACCTAAGGAAGGCACATGAGCATTTTAGTAATCCTAATCCTGGTCATGCCTATCAGACCCCACTCCCAAAGCCACAATAAACCACAAGAAACAAGCAAGGAAACCCTGCTTATTATTAAAATTCTTTCATAAATGAAGCATAATGTGTCTACTAGACTCCACCTCCCATCCCACTATCACTTAACAGATTATTGCTTCTAAATAACATCTGTCTAGAGATTCTGGTAGCCCCAACTCCTACCTGTTCCATTGGGCAAAAACCCTGCCTTAATGGCAACTGAGGGCAACAGCCATGGGTGGAAAGGGCTGAGACCACCTGGACAGTGAAAATCTGAGGCACCATATAGGAGCACAGAGGTGGGGACTGAGGTCAGGGAGTAGCAGAGGTAGGCTCTGAATGAACTGAGGAATGACTGGGAGAAAAATAAAAGAACTATTTTGCACATTTATCAAAACTTTGTTTATGCTTGGTTGCTTAATTGTGATTGCTTATAAATAATGGTGGAGAAGGAAATAGCAACCCACTCCTGTATTCTTGCCTGGGAAGTGTCATGGACAGAAGAACCTGGCAGGCTACAGTCCATGGGGTTGCAAGGAGTCAGACACAGCTAAGCACGCTAGTGCAACAAACAAGTAACAGGCTGACCCAGTCCACTCTTCCACATGGGAGAGGCACAGCCACAGGGGTCACATCATCTTAGATACTGAAATGGTAAACAATGGTTGCTAAAGCTGGCAAAGATGATTTGAGTTTGTCACTCACTTGAAGCAAGGGAAAAATGCCTTTTTGCTTCTGAGATGTTGAATTGGTCTGTGAGTTGATTTGGTGGACTTCCATTTCTTCAGATATAAATTAGGGGCATTGGATCAGATAACTCCTCAAGTCCCTCCATGTCCTCCAGATTTTCTGCACTTGGCTTTGTGTTCTGGCTAGAATTTATCTGCCATAGCATATACTTGCCACTTGTTAGTTGAGTAATGTATAGTGATTATTTACACCTAAAACTTGGTTTCCCTAAGGAGTGTAATTGAGATACTACTAGCTTCCTTTCACAGTGAAATGAAATGATATGATGGTGGCACAGCACCAAATCATGGAGGTCCTCATGTAATGATTACTGTGTATATTGGTCTATGACCACCATACATTTAAATTTGGTGGGTTTTCATAAAGTAAGATAATACCAAGATTTTCTCCGAAGTTATATGATTTCTCTGCTTCTCCTCAGTATAGTCGATATAATTATGAAGGATGTAATATTTTGTAGAATATTTGATTTTTTTAAAGATCTTTCTATATTTCTAATACACAGTTCTAGTACTATACATTTTTCTTTTATTATTATTATTTTATTTTACAATATTGTATTGGTTTTGCCACACATCAACATGAATCCATGTGGAGAATATTTGATTTTAAAAGTATTCCTTAGAATTTTTTTTTCTTTGTTTTCTGGGAACTTTATAGTTCTTTATTCGGTGACTTGAATTTGATGCTACAACTTTAAGTGCATTGAAAGATTAAACTAAATGGGTGACAAGTCAAGAAGTAGTCATGGAAATAAAGTGGTTTATCCTTTATTTAAGCAAATAAACATTTTTTACTTACAGATATTAGAGTTACTGTGCTTTAACATGAGTTTGGGTGAACTCTGGGAGTTGGTGATGGACAGGGAGGCCTGACATGCTGCAAATCATGGGATCGTAAAGAGTTGGACACGACTGAACGACTGAACTGAACTGAAGGGACTACATTTATGCTCATTTTGGTGGGGGGGAGGTGATATTAGGTTCTGATATGAGCCAGTCTCCCATACTTCTGAGCTCACAAAGAATCTTTTATTAAATGAACGAACTACAGTCACAAATGGATATAGAAGAAATGGGGGAAAGTAGACATCAGTTCAGTTCAGTTCAGTCGCTCAGTCGTGTCTGACTCTTTGTGACCCCATGAATCGCAGCACGCCAGGCCTCCCTGTCCATCACCATCTCCCGGAGTTCACTCAGACTCACGTCCATCGAGTCAATGATGCCATCCAGCCATCTCATCCTCGGTCGTCCCCTTCTCCTCCCGCCCCCAATCCCTCCCAGCATCAGAGTCTTTTCCAATGAGTCAACTCTTTACATGAGGTGGCCAAAGTACTGGAGTTTCAGCTTTAGCATCATTCCTTCCAAAGAAATCCCAGGGTTGATCTCCTTCAGAATGGACTGGTTGGATCTCCTTACAGTCCAAGGGACTCTCAAGAGTCTTCTCCAACACCACAGATGAACTAGTGTAGGAAGGAGTACAGAACAAGGCAATATTGATACTAGGCAAATGGCAACTTGGTAGCCTGGTGTTTGCTGGAATTACGTTTAAAATTTCAATAATAGCTCTATCAGGAACTATTTGAAATAGTTTTACTGTAATAGTTTTAATGTAAAACTATTTTACTAATTAGATAGTCAAGATAGAGCCATAGTTTACTCTTCATATTTCTCAGAAACCAGTATCTAAAATGCAAAACATTTCAGAAGACCTAAAGTCTCCCATCCCTGTAAAGTTTTTGTTTCACTGTCATGATGACCTAAACTTTGTTTGACTTGGTTATTATATTTAAAACTTGAGATATTTCAAACAGAATACAACTTTCTGTTTTATTTGCTTAAAAATTTAATTTAGTATATATTTCAAAAAATTATGTAGTTTTTATTTTATATTGGAGTATAGCTGATTTGCAATGTTGTGTTATTTTCAGGTGTACAGCAATGTGATTCAGTTACAGATGTAAATATATGCATTCTTTTACAGATTTCTTTTTCAAATAGGTTATTCCAGAATATTAATGGAGTTCCCTGTGCTATACATTGGGTCCTTGATTATTATCTGTTTTATATATAATAGCGTGTATATATTCATCCTAATCTCCTAATTTACCTCCCCCAACCCCTCCCTTTTGGTAACTATATGTTTGGTTTCTGTGTGAGTTGGTTCTTTCTCTTTATAGAACATTCTTACAGAGCTAGAGCCATGCCATCACTGCCTCTGTGCACAGGGCTTATAGTCTGAGAGTGAGTGAGTGAGTGAAGTCACTCAGTCATGTCTGACTCTTTGCAACCCTGTGGACTGTAGCCTACCATGCTCCTTCATCCATGGGATTTTCCAGGCAAGAGTACTGGAGTGGATTGCCATTTCCTCCTCCAGAGGATCTTCCCAACCCAGGGATTGAACCTGGGTCTCCTCATTGTAGGCAGACGCTTTACTGTCTGAACCACCAGGGAAGTCAGTCTGTGGGGATGGCTGTAATTCCCACCACTCCCTAGTGATTTTCCCTAGCTGAGGTCAAGGGCCATTTATCTCCTTTAGTGGCTCTCGCTCGTCTGTGTTTCTTACAACTGAATCGTGTCACTTTATTTATCTTTATGACTTGCTTAATCCCTGTGGTCCTCTGTGTGCATCGTGAGCAAAATGGCATATCCATTTTTAGTATGTGTTTTTATGCTTACCTTGCCTGTGTCTTTTCATTTAAATGTTATTGCAGGTAAAGGGTGCTTTTCAGTGATGCATGCATTTTAAAGAAGGAAAGATTGGCCTTGGCAGAAAACTATTAAAGAGATAAGTGTGGGTGAACATAATTGGAGCATTGCTGATGCTCTTCTCTAGACCTAACAGATACACAGTTTCATCAAGACAGGTTGAAAGGGCTCAAACTCCAGCATGCTTTTTATGAGATTTTCCATATTGATGCAAAGATCCTAGAACAATAATTTTATTTGTTAGCATGCTTACACATCTGTCTTTGTAGCTGAGATGAGTAAAGGATACAGGAAACACATTACAGATAGTAAGCCAGAGAAAGACCGGGGCTTCCCAGGCGGTGTGGTGGTAAAGAATCCTGCCCATGCAGGAGACACAAGATACGTGGGTTCAATCCTGAGTTGGGAAGATCCTCTGGATTAGGAAGTGGTCACTCAGTGCAGTGTTCTTGCCTGGCAAATTCCATGGACAGAGGAGCCTGGTGGGCTACAGTCCATGGGGTTGCAAAGAATTGGACATGACTGAGTGCCCCCACACACACAAACTGAAGCACATAGTATGCGGTGCGAAGGGACATTTCAGCGCATCAGCTAATCAATTCATGGGTGTNCTGTCTCTTATCCACACCCAGATGTGTATAAGAGACAGACATGACTGAGTGCCCCCACACACACAAACTGAAGCACATAGTGTGCGGTGCGAAGGGACGTTTCAGCGCATCAGCTAATCAATTCATGGGTGTTTACCCAGTGGCTCTTCTGTATAAGTTCTGTTAGTTACACACTCACTGTCTGGTATAATCAGAAAGCTGATGTTTTATCTTTTAATTATAAGAAAAAGAGTTAATAAAATTAGTTTTTTAACCAGAAATTCTGAATGACCTAATGACAAAAGTAGTGATTTTCATAGGAGAGTTTTTTCTAACATCAGAATTAGTTTTTATTCTAATAGGTTTTAGACTTGCCACAGTACTTTAACTTCAACAAAGGTATGGTCTCATTCTTCAGAAAACAAGTTCTGTTAGTTTTATAGTCAAGGGGAGCTCTCTTTGCATTTGCTACTTCACCAGTGAAGAAACCAAACTGGGGTTCTGTGGAAGGCAAGTCATTGTTTTAGGCAATTCAGTTATGGCACAAATGGGTATGAGCAGAGAATTTCTGCTTCTGAGACAAAAGCAACACTATGATAAAACCTATCCTAAGTGTTACCTGTATCAGACAGCACTTTCTTGCTTTCTGTTATTCCATGTTGGCCTGTTTGTTCTTTGAAATGTCATCAATGACTCTCATAGGGGAACTAATCTATTTTAACTGGTCTCAGGTAGTCACTTTAATCTTGGGTTCATGTTACTCCTTTTTTCACTCTTCATTTTACCTCTGAATTTATAGTTATCAGGTTTATCAAAGTGACCCAGAGGTCTGGTCATTACATGTAGAATCAATGGAAATGCTGCTGAATCTGTCATCTGCCATGTCTCTAGAAAAACTAATTTTTCTTCCATCTCTGATCTTAAACTAACTTAGCTTTGAATATTAAATATTAAAATTTGTTTGGCTAAAGATAAAATTAAGGTAGAGTAATTGGTTCTTGGCAGCTGAAGATTTTCATATATAGAAATATCTTCTAGTAATGAATTTCTTTACCTTTCACTATCTTAAAAACAAAAAACAAGCATGCATAGAGACCCAGGCAAAGACTTGTTTAAGCAAAACAGTGTAACAACTATAAACGGAGGACCGAAAGAGGATTAATATGGGTCTCTGTGATAGTCTCAATATTCTAATTTCAGGTTTCTTAGTAATAGTGATAGACTTCTCTCTTTATCTTCCTTAAATATTTTTCTGCATTTCATTCTGATTGCAATGGTGCCATTAGGTCTGGGGTTTCTACAACATTATCTTGGTCTATGGAGAGAGGAAGCTCTGCAGTGAATCATAGCCTCCTCATGTACACAGTTACCCATACATGGTGTTTGATTTAATATTTCATAAAAGAAGGACCAAGAATAAGAATCTAGCATTTTATTTGGTAAAGCATTATACCATCACATACTTAAACTACACCCGATAATCCTCATTTTAATAAGGGGAAAACATTTGGAAGAGCGCATCAAAGGGAAAAAGAATCTCAAATTGGAGTTACCTTGATCTTAAGAACAGTATAAACAATTATTGCAGGCATTTATCAAACAGTTAAGTATCCAGAAAAACTAATCAGGGTTTCATATAGTCTAAGAAATACACAACCGTCATTAACATGCAACCAATCACCAGTATGTGGAGTCACTTGGATCTAGCATATTTCCTTCTCTCAGTCCTGTTCCTCTGACATCGTATAGTCACTTACCCTGGAGATCAGATTTAGGTAAAATCCAGTACATTCTCAGTTTATACCATAAGAGGACACAGTTTTATACTCTACTTGGTTTAAAAAGGATAGTATTTTGCATCTCGTAACCTTAGGGACAAAGTTCCAGTGCTCAGTAATTATGTTGTGCAATTCCAGGGAGCTCCACCTATGTGATATCCCACTTACATAGACTGGAGCAGATTTTTTCAACCTATTGACATTTTATAGGGAGGATTTAGTTTCAGGGAAAATGAGGGACCACTTAAGATGAATCCTTGGGGAATCTTTTCAATACAGACCCTTTGGAAATCACTCTCCTCAAAAACAAAAAATCGTTGCTGTTCCTAAAATGCATGACAATTAAACACTATGGAATCTCAGAACTGAGTAGTCAGACAGCCTCAGTATTGTCAAGAATTAGGGCATTGTTTGTTAAGGTAAAAAAAAATGTCTACAATCTATCAAAACATAAAATGAGTCACAATTTAAATATTCATTAATTGAAATTGTATTTTATCAATCATGAAGGCATTTCAGTGAACTTTATATATAATACAACTTATATGTATAAAATTAGGCTACGCAATGTTTGTTTCAAGGTCTCATGATTTTCTCTGTGATCTGGTTTACCAGAGGTTCAGTATCTGTAGGCTGGGAATTGTTGGGGTAAAACAATAAATAGAAACAAGGAACTATTCAGATTTTGTTTCATTTTTTACTACAAAGAAAATATAAAAAAAAATTCTGGATAATATTACTTAATGGACTAAGAAAGTATGAGACATAGAACATACTGAAAATTGCCTACAAATGCACCAGGCCTGATCTAAAAATAAATATTAGTTTTTACAAACAAACAATAGAAGTTTATATAATCTCAATTTCATGCTGGGGGATAGTTCCTGCAGTGCTTGTACAAGGGGAGTAGTAACTAGTTGTTACATAAGCTAGAAATTGCCAGTCAGTAGACTTCTAAAAATGCTTATTATGATAATGTTCAGACAAAAGTAAAAAAAAAAATAGCTTAATAAACTGCCATGTACACATCCCCCAGCCTCAACAATTATCAACATTTTGCAGTGTTGTTTCATCTGTTTTCCCAATTTTTTCTAAATTATTTAAAACAAATTCCAGACTCCATAAATTCTTTAGAATATTATTACTGATGGCTGATGAGTTTTTCATTACCATAACTAATAATATTAATATCTAATAACTAGTCCATGTTCAATTTACCTAATTACTTAAAACATGTCTTTTTACTATTTTTTTAAAGCAAAATTTAAACAAAGTCCATGCATCACACTTCCTCAATTGTTGTAAATTTTTATTCTCTGTGGCAATTTTTCTCTATTTTTTTTTTCCTCCTTGCCATTTATTTGTTGAAAAATGAACTAGATTTGGACAAACTTTTTACATTCTGGATTTGGCCTTCCTTTATGGCATCATTTACTAATTTATCTTTTTAATTCATTCCCCATATTTCCTGTGAAGGGTCGATCTAGGGAAATACCTGGTGATCCAATAATCTAATGTGACTCCCCACTTCTGCTGAGTATAGGAAAAACATAGTATGTTTAGAGTTTCAGGCCTCCTCTGGTGGGTCTTGGAAGCATATCCTCCATGGATAAGGGGGTATTGCGCTACAAAAATTATTTCATGAGTTCACAGAAATAGTAGTAATTCAAATTGCAGATATTAGGGTATTTTGATTTTTATACTCCTCCTCCTCCTTTAGTTTGAAAATCTTGCTTCCTAGTGGCATTAACATAATTACATGGTCCTTTTAAGCCACAATATGCTCATAATAGTTTCAAAATAACATGCTGTCTTTTCTACAAATAATAAGACCACTGAGTACAATTGAAGATTTCTTTCTCATTCTTTGTGTCCTTAGGATATAACCCACAAGGATTGTATAATTAAAGCATTTTATTTTTAATCTCTCAACACAATTTCTTTATATTGTTGTTCCACCAACTTAACATAGTTAAATTCATTTGCTTCAATTTCTTTTCAAAATGAAGGGGTACTTTTTCATTTTTTAACTTTAGTTTGGTTTATTGTTTATGTAAAATATTTGCAGTGCTCCAAAGTAAAGACTCAAAATGGAAGTATAACTTTCTTCTTATTCTTGCTCCTCTTATATGTAACAAGTTTTAGTATATTTTTCTGTTTTTTAAATAATATGTATGTATGCAAATACTTAGTATATATGTGTGTGTGGATATATGCATGCACACATACATATGCTATATATATCTATATATACACATATACATACATATTCTGTCCATGGGTTTCTCAAGGCAGAAATACTGAAGTGGTTTGCCATTCCCTTTTCTAGTGGCCCACATTTTGTCAAAACTCTCCACCAAGACCCATTCATCTTGGGTGGCCCTACATGGCATAGCTCAAAGTTTCATTGAGTTAGACAAGGCTGTGATCCATGTGATCAGTTTGATTAGTTTTGTGTCAAACTAATTAAAAATTAAATTTAATTTAAAAATTAGTTTTTGGTTACTTTACTGACAAAGGTCTGTCTAGTCAAAACTATGGGCTTTCCTGTAGTCATGTACAGATGTGACAATGGACTATAAAGAATGCTGAGGGCCAAAGAATTGTTGCTTTTGAATTGTGGTGTTGGAGAAGACTCTTGAGAGTCTCTTGGACTACAGGGGGATCCAACCAGTCCATCCTAAAGGAAATCAGTCCTGGTTGTTCATTGGAAGGACTAATGCTGAAGCTGAAACTCCAATACTTTGGCCACCTGATGTGAAGAGCTGACTCATTGGAAAAGACTGAGGCTGGGAAAAATTGAAGGCAGGAGGAGAAGGGGACGACAGAGGAGGAGCTGGTTGGATGGCATTGCCGACTCAATGGAAATGAGATGAGCAAGCTCCAGGAACTGGTGATGGACAGGGAAACCTGGCATGCTACATTCCATGGGGTCACAAAGAGTTGGACACGGCTGAATGACTGAACTGAACTGACATATACATATAGATAAATGTGCATTCACTCACATGTGTACATGTGTTTGTGCCTATACAAAGGAACTCCTGTATCCTCTGTTTTTATTTTACACAAGTATACTATAAAAGGTGTTCAACACATTGGTTTATTTCACCTAACAACTTATCTTGGTGATCACTATTTAACAGTAGAGTGAGGTTGTCCTCTTTCATTTTGACAGCTAAACAGTACTCAATTAGTGTTTATTTAAGCAGTCTCTTAAATATAGGCACTGATCCTCCCACCAGTATTTTCTTAATAATACCATTGCAATGAATGATCTTTATATGTGACATTTTGTACTACTGTCAGTGTATTTTAAAGAAATTTCCTAGTAGATTGCTGAGAGGGTAATTGTATATATAATTTTGCTAGACATCAAATTCCCTTGGGTTGTCTTATTTTGAATTCCCAGTGTATAAGAATACTGTTCCTTAACCACAGAGTATGTTGCCAAAATTTTATTTTATTATTATATGTTTATTTTACTTTACAATACTGTATTGGTTTTGCCATACATTGACATGAATCCACCACTTGCCACATAAATTGTTGAGAAATCATGTCGGAGAATAGTTTTGCATTATTTATTTGAATGAGGATGAACACATTTATATATACTTTTTTCTTTCTACTTGTTTCATTAAAAAAAATTTTTTTTTTTTTTTACAAATTCTCAAGGAGGCTTTTTGTGTTTATTCTTCTCAAACATTTAATGTTCTTTGCATTTTCTAAGGTATTAAACTTTTATCTTTGATATATTACCGGTATTTTATTTTCTAGTTTGGGCTTTATCTTCTATTCTTATGATGTTTGTGTTTGCTATGCATACATTGTTTTGTCAGTGTACAGAAATTTATTAGTCTCTTCTCTTTATTGATTCTTTTCATTGATTATAATTATGAAAACATTCTACAGTCTTTATTATAAAGAAATTTACCCATTTTATTCTAGTTCATATCTGGTTACTTTTTTTCACATTTCAATTTCTGATGCATTTGAAATTTATCACAATGTATGATGTGAGCAATGAACTAAGTATGAACTATTCCATATGAACATACAATTTTCTGAGCTCTGACTTGAGATCCTTTATTTATTATAGGTTGAGCTTCCCTGTGGATGAGGATTCATTTCTGGATTTTCTACCCTTGTTCCTCTATTAAGTCTGGTCATTCATGTGCCAATACCATATAATTTAGTTATAGAAGCTTTATAACATACTTTAATGTCTGGAAGATGTACCACCACCCCCAACTTTTTAGGATGTCTCTGGCTATCCCTTGGCTATTTTTCCATACAGTTTTAAAAATGAACTAGTATAGCTTTAGAAATGATTCTTATGATGTTTCCTTGAGGTTGTAATAATTTTTGAAGTAAATTAGNGCTACTGTTTATTAATGAAAGACAAAAGGATATATAGCTATAAAGCTAGCCAATCTTCATATATCTCAGGTGACCCACAATGATCTCTACGTACTGTACTTACATTCTTAACTAGTTTCCACCCACAGGGCACCAACGTTGGTCTTTCACTTAGTAGATGCAGAATGATAGTGTACCAGCTCCAAGACTGGGTTAGAAAAGACTGTGGCTTTCATGCTTTCACCTTCTCTCTCCCTCTCATTCTCCCTCGTTCTGTCTCCATCTTTCCCTTCTCCCTCAAATTCCATTGGTTGGAACTAAATCACTAAATGAAGAAAACTAACGAATGAAGTCTATATCAGGAAAAAATAAAAAGGGATTCACTCAGAGGTCAATTAGAGGCCCCTTTCAAACCTGTGGCTCTAATACTGGTCTCTCCATTAAACTCCAGACCTGAATATCAAAATGTCTGCCTGTTGGACATTTCAACTTAAAACACAGTTTCTCAGTACCAATATTATTGAGTTTTGGTCCATATAATTTCTTGTTAAGGGAATATCCTCTTCATTACAGGATTTTCAGCAGCACTCCTGTCCCCTAGTCATTACATGCCACTAGCACTAAGCTCCTGTTGTGACAAAAGTCGCCATTGACAAATGCTGCTTGGGAGTAAAAAATCACTACCTTGTTGTTCAGACTTTGAAACTATCCTTTTTAACAATAAACTCATTATATCTCACATCATACTTTCTTTTCTTATTTCCATAATCCAAGAGATGGCAAAAAAATTAAACCAGTGTCTCAACACCAAACTGATTTTCTTGCTTGATTCTGCTTTCTCCCTCAATTCTAGCACAAAAATAATGAAAATTTTCCAGTTCCACTTCCTTCACATGTATCAAATTATTTTTATTTTCTATATTTCTATATTTTCTGTATTTCCATATCTCCTGTTACTAAAGTCCTTCAAACTACTCTTGGAAATTTCATTCTTCTCTTCCCTTACCCTCAATAATTAATGACCAAAGAGAACTTTAGTATGAAAATATAGGGTAGCTATATAATAAATTACATGAGACTCCAGCAATTTATTTTCAGCCCAAGTTCAGTTCAGTCACTGAGTTGTGTTCGACTCTTTGCAATCCCATGAACCAGAGCACGCCAGGCATCCCTGTCCATCACCAACTCCCGAAGTCCACCAAACCCATGTCCTTCAAGTCGGTGATGCCATCCAACCATCTCATCCACTGTCATCCACTTCTCCTCCTGCCCTCAATCTTTCCCACCATGAGAGTCTTTTCAAATGAGTCAGATCTTCACATCAGGTGGCCAAAGAATTGGAGTTTCAGCTTCAACATCAGTCCTTCCAATGAACAACCAGGACTGATCTCCTTTAGGATGGACTGGATGGATCTCCCTGCAGTCCAAGGGACTCTCAAGAGTCTTCTCCAACACCACACTTCAAAAGCATCAATTCTTCAGTGCTCGGCTTTCTTTATAGCCCAACTTTCACATTCCATACATGACCACAGGAAAAACCATAGCCTTGACTAGATGGACTTTTGTTGGCAAAGTAATGTCTCTGCTTTTTAATATGCTGTGTAGGTTGGTCATAACCTTCCTTCCAAGGAGTAAGCATCTCTTAATTTCATGGCTGCAATCACCATCTGCAGTGTTTTTGGAGCCCCCAAAAATAAAGCCTGACACTTTTTCCACTGTTTCCCCATCTATTTCCCATGAAGTGATGGGACCAGATGCTATGATCTTAGTTTTCTGAATGTTGAGCTTTAAGCCAACTTTCCACTCTCCTCTTTCACTTTCATCAAGAGGCTTTT
>SJYW01052963.1:33200-55835 GCA_006410735.1 Raphicerus campestris | reverse complement strand
GCAATCTTGATTCCAGCTTGTGTTTCTTCCAGTCCAGCGTTTCTCATGATGTACTCTGCATATCAGTTAAATAAGCAGGGTGACAATATACAGCCTTGATGTACTCCTTTTCCTATTTGGAACCAGCCTGTTGTCCCATGTTCTGTTCTAACTGTTGCTTCCAGACCTGCATACAGGTTTCTCAAGAGGCAGGTCAGGTGGTCTTGTATTCGCATGTCTTTCAGAATTTTCCACAGTTTATTGTGATCCACACAGTCAAAGTCTTTGGCATACTCAATAAAGCAGAAATAGATGTTTTTCTGGAACTCTCTTGCTTTTTCCATGATCCAGCGGATGTTGGCAATTTGATCTCTGGTTCCTNCAGAATTTTCCACAGTTTATTGTTATCCACACAGTCAAAGGCTTTGGCATAGTCAATAAAGCAGAAATAGATGTTTTTCTGGAACTCTTTTGCTTTTTCCATGATCCAGCGGATGTTGGCAATTTGATCTCTGGTTCCTTTGCCTTTTTGAAAACCAGCTTGAACATCAGGAATTTCATGGTACACGTATTGCTGAAGCCTGGCTTGGAGAATTCTGAGCATTACTTTACTAGCATGTGAGATGAGTGCAATTGTGTGTTAGTTTGAGCATTCTTTGGCATTGCCTTTCTTTGGGATTGGAATGAAAATGGACCTTTTCCAGTCCTCTGGCCACTGCTGAGTTTTCCAAATTTGCTGGCATATTGAGTGCAGCACTTTCACAGCATCATCTTTCAGGATTTGAAATAGCTCAACTGGAATTCCTTCACCTCCACTAGCTTTGTTTGTAGTGTTGCTTCCTGAAGCCCACTTGACTTCACATTCCTGAATGTCTGGCTCTAGGTGAGTGATCACACCATTGTGATTATCTGGCTCCTAAAGATCTTTTTTGTACAGTTCTTCTGTGTATTCTTGCCACCTCTTCTTAATATCTTTTGCTTCTATTATGTCCCAACCATTTCTATCCTTTATTGTGCCCATCTTTTCATGAAATATTCCCTTGGTATCTCTAATTTTCTTGAGGAGATTTCTAGTCTTTCCCATTCTGTTGTGTTCCTCTATTTCTTTGCATTGATCACTGAGGAAGGCTTTCTTATCTCTCCTTGCTAGTCTCTGGAACTCTGCATTCAAATGGGTATATCTTCCTTTTCTCCTTTTCTCCTTTGGTTTTTGCTTCCCTTCTTTTCACAGCTATTTGTAAGGCCTCCTCAAACAACCATTTTGCCTTTTTGTATCTTTTTCTTGGGGATGGTCTTGATTCCTTTCTCCTGTACTATGTCATGAACCTCCACCCTTAGTTCATTAGGCACTCTGTCTATCAGATCTAGTCCCTTAAATCTATTTCTAACATCTACTGTATAGTCATAAAAGATTTGATTTAGGTCATACCTGAATGGTCTAGTGGTTTTCTCCACTTTCTTCAATTTCGGTCTGAATTTGGCAATATTTCTAAATGCCCACTTTAAAAAAAATTCAATGAAATGGTAAATAGTAAAATCAAATGTTATGAATAACTGCCAAAGATAATAAAGTTCATAAAATTTAAACTTGCGAAGTGTATACTCTTATATTCCTCTAAACAGAGTTTTCAGCAGAAAGATTTTTCTAAAGTGAGTGAGGCCACTCAGTAAGGTGCTACCTGATTTATTTGACTTGGAACTTAGAGTTAATGAAAGAAAATGAATAGATCAATGATAAAATTAAATTTTTAAAAAGGACATAAAATATTAGATGTAGAATCCAAATCTCTTAGAGATGGACCATAGGAAAAGCATAGACATCTTTATAATTATCTAGCTTTATATCTCAGAATGTCCCAAAGAAACTGTCATTCCACATCAAGTGTATGGGCATTTTCTCTCTTCCTACAAGATTACAAAAAGGACCTCATGAATAGAAAGCAGGATCTGTCTATGTCTATGTCTATGTCTATCTGGAAGTTCCAACAAGTACTTCCTCAGACTTCAGATAAAAGTCACAAGTCAGTTCTGGCTATAAATGAGAGTTTTCCACAAGCCCTCCTTTGGTTTGATTAAATTGCTAGAGTGGCACACACAACTCAAAGAAATACAAGGATATTACTCAGGAACAGCTAGATAGAAAAGATGCCTAGGGCAATGTATGGGGAGAGGGCCCAGAGCTTCCATGCTCTCTGCAAACACACCACTCTCCCAGCCTACCAGTGTGTTCACCAAACTCAAAACTTTCTGAACCCTATACATCTTTTTTTTGTGTGTGTGGAGATTTCATTATACAGGTTTGACTGGTTAACTCACTGACCTCGGTCGTTTTTCCAGTTCCCAGGCACTCTCCCTCCCTAGAGGTCAGGGCATAGAAGAAAAAGTTCCAAACCTCTAATCATGTGGTTAGTTCTAGGGGAAAAAACATCTATCCTTAGGTGAGATCCAAAAGTAGTCATTAAAATAACAAAAGACACTTTTGTTCCCTTGGTCAATTGTAAAATTCCAACAACTTTAGAGCTTGGTGCCAGAAACAGTCACTAAGACCAAACACAGATTTCTTATAAGCCACAGTATCATACTCCCTGTAATAGGTTTAATACCATGGTACGGCAGAAATGGACAGGGAAGCCTGGCATGCTGCAGTCCACGGAGTCTCAAAGAGTCAGACACAANCAAACACAGATTTCTTATAAGCCACAGTATCATACTCCCTGTAATAGGTTTAATACCATGGTACGGCAGAAATGGACAGGGAAGCCTGGCGTGCTGCAGTCCACGGGGTCTCAAAGAGTCAGACACAACTGAGCGACTGAACTGAACTGATGGTAGAAAGGCTGCATTGAATTTGTAAACTGGCAATTATACCCATGTTTACCAACAGGTTCTCCACATGTTAGAAAAGAGAAAATTCTAAGTTACAGGAAGTTCTGCAGCTGGCAACTTTTGCCATGTGGAAAGAAGAATGTATCAAAGGAGAGACTGTTAAGAAAAAAAAAAAAAAAACCCAGGAGACTTCTTTCTGAGCCAGTGGGACTTTCAGCTTATAGGAAGCTAAATCAAGTAATAAAAGGCCGGCGTCATGAGACAGTTTCTATGGACCTCAGAAGAAAACCCATAGAAGTAAGCTCTCTGTTGTTGCTTAATCGCTAAGTCATTCTCAACTCTTTTATGACTCCACTCTAGTTCAAATTAGACTTAATTCATGTTTAATAGCAGCAAATACTTTTTAAGGCCAATTCATAATTTTAAGAATATAGACCACAAAAAATATGCCATAGACATTTAGGCCCAAAAAGAAAGCATCATAATTTATAAACCATAAACTTCAATAAATACCAAGTACAAAAGCTTACTCATGAACCATTCAAAAATATCCTAAATTATTGCTCAAAGCATTGTCAAAACTTCACAAAGAATGAAATTCTTTAAAGAAAAAAATCTGTATTCAAGGCATAGAACTGNAACAAGGTTTTTAAATACAGATGAGGAGAGACTGTTTAATGTGGAATTTGAAGTTTTTTGCCTTGTCTTGTTTCCTTGTGTTGAGTCAGTTTTACTTAGACTGAGCAAGGACTGAGGAAAAAGTAAGATACACTCCCATTTGAACCTTCAGTAATCATGCAGTATTCAGAACTCCAGCAATTTTTACAGTGGTTCTGAATGTTTTCCTGTAGAGCAGGAAGTCATCATGAACTCAAAAATGTGAAAGTCTCCTAATTATGACTATGTTGGGCTTGGAAAAACTAAAATCCATTTTTAAAGTCCATTTCCTCCTATGAATAATGATGAAAATGACCTTCACCTTGCTGCTTTCCGTGCATTATATTCAACACTCATCCCTTCAATAAATAGTTTTTGAGCACCTACTCTGAACTTGGTACTGTCAAGGCCATTGGGAAACACAGCTATAAAATATCTAAAGAGATAGATCTTTAATGTTATGAAATGAAAAGAGCTATAAATAAAAATAAAATATGAATGGACCTAGAAAATGACAGGGGCTACAGCTCTACATTTGTTGGTCAGGAAAGATTTCTCTGAGGAGGTGATATTTGAACAAAAACATGAATGAGGTGATGAATAAAGAGAGGATGTGACCCATGAGTAAATCTGATGGATTGACGTTCCAGAGAAAGGAAACCACAGGTGCAAATAGCTCAAGGCCTGTGTGTATTTGATGTGTTGAATGGCCCTGAGGGAGAGGAAAAGGATAGGAAGTAAGGTCAGAGGTGTACACAGGCTCTGAATCATGTAGGTCCTTCTAGGGGTGGTGAGGCTTTTGGACTCTAAGTGCTGTCTCTTATACACATCTTATTTTGACAATATACTAAGAATGTTTGGTTAAAAGCAGAAAAAGAGCTGGAATGGAAAATGTTTTAATATCCAAGTCTTCCCAGGTGGCTCTGTGGTAAAGAACTTGCCTGCCAATGTAGAAGATGCAGGTTCAGTTCTTGGGTTGAGAAGACCTCCTGGAGAAGGAAATGGTAACCCACTCCAGTATCCTTGTCTGCAGAATCCAATGGATGGAAGAGCCTGGTGGGGTACAATCCATAGCATTGCAAAAGAGTCAGACATGACTGTGACTTAACAAAAATGAAGCATTGTAATTTATTTTTTAAAGTATTCATAAAAGAATCAATAATTTTATGCAAAATGAACATGGAGATCATTTACAATGTAGCTGTTTATCAGCTAAAGTCCATACAAGTGTTTCTTGAGCCAGTTACCTGATATACAATGATGTCTTTGGTCTCCTTTTCCAGTGGGAAAAATCTATTAGAAATTCTATTTGACATAGAAAAATAGCAGCAGCACCCACTGACTAGAGAGGTTGCATAAGGATTGTGAAATCTGGGTGTTTTAAATTCTACCTTAGTTTGAACATATTCAGAAATTCCTGTCTCTCTTTTGGAAACATGCTTTATGAGATCTTGACATTTTATAGTCACAGAAGTTTCCTTAAGTACTTGCAGAAAACTTTTAATTCAGATTTAGAAGAAAGAATACACAGATTTACTTTATTAATGTAAAAGTTAGAATATAGGAAAATAGCAAGTTAAGAAGGAACACACATTAGGTATATATAGTTTTCTATTTCTCTGGCCCCTTTTTAAAAAGTAGACCCAAATTAGTATGGAAAACATGCAACTTAATTCTCTTTTTATTACCTTAAATATAAGAAATCATAATACAGCAGGAGATTAGAGGAACATTTCTGAAACATATAAAACTAGAGAATGCTTCCTATAAGCAGATTTGGGAGTTTAAATGCCTGATTTCCTCCTGAAAATTTATGTCTTTTCATAAATGCATGTTTTTCTAAAAACACACTGATAAGATTTAGGCCACAAACAAGGTTTTTAAATACAGATGAGGAGAGACTGTTTAATGTGGAATTTGAAGTTTTTTGCCTTGTCTTGTTTCCTTGTGTTGAGTCAGTTTTACTTAGACTGAGCAAGGACTGAGGAAAAAGTAAGATACACTCCCATTTGAACCTTCAGTAATCATGCAGTATTCAGAACTCCAGCAATTTTTACAGTGGTTCTGAATGTTTTCCTGTAGAGCAGGAAGTCATCATGAACTCAAAAATGTGAAAGTCTCCTAATTATGACTATGTTGGGCTTGGAAAAACTAAAATCCATTTTTAAAGTCCATTTCCTCCTATGAATAATGATGAAAATGACCTTCACCTTGCTGCTTTCCGTGCATTATATTCAACACTCATCCCTTCAATAAATAGTTTTTGAGCACCTACTCTGAACTTGGTACTGTCAAGGCCATTGGGAAACACAGCTATAAAATATCTAAAGAGATAGATCTTTAATGTTATGAAATGAAAAGAGCTATAAATAAAAATAAAATATGAATGGACCTAGAAAATGACAGGGGCTACAGCTCTACATTTGTTGGTCAGGAAAGATTTCTCTGAGGAGGTGATATTTGAACAAAAACATGAATGAGGTGATGAATAAAGAGAGGATGTGACCCATGAGTAAATCTGATGGATTGACGTTCCAGAGAAAGGAAACCACAGGTGCAAATAGCTCAAGGCCTGTGTGTATTTGATGTGTTGAATGGCCCTGAGGGAGAGGAAAAGGATAGGAAGTAAGGTCAGAGGTGTACACAGGCTCTGAATCATGTAGGTCCTTCTAGGGGTGGTGAGGCTTTTGGACTCTAAGTGCTGTCTCTTATACACATCTTATTTTGACAATATACTAAGAATGTTTGGTTAAAAGCAGAAAAAGAGCTGGAATGGAAAATGTTTTAATATCCAAGTCTTCCCAGGTGGCTCTGTGGTAAAGAACTTGCCTGCCAATGTAGAAGATGCAGGTTCAGTTCTTGGGTTGAGAAGACCTCCTGGAGAAGGAAATGGTAACCCACTCCAGTATCCTTGTCTGCAGAATCCAATGGATGGAAGAGCCTGGTGGGGTACAATCCATAGCATTGCAAAAGAGTCAGACATGACTGTGACTTAACAAAAATGAAGCATTGTAATTTATTTTTTAAAGTATTCATAAAAGAATCAATAATTTTATGCAAAATGAACATGGAGATCATTTACAATGTAGCTGTTTATCAGCTAAAGTCCATACAAGTGTTTCTTGAGCCAGTTACCTGATATACAATGATGTCTTTGGTCTCCTTTTCCAGTGGGAAAAATCTATTAGAAATTCTATTTGACATAGAAAAATAGCAGCAGCACCCACTGACTAGAGAGGTTGCATAAGGATTGTGAAATCTGGGTGTTTTAAATTCTACCTTAGTTTGAACATATTCAGAAATTCCTGTCTCTCTTTTGGAAACATGCTTTATGAGATCTTGACATTTTATAGTCACAGAAGTTTCCTTAAGTACTTGCAGAAAACTTTTAATTCAGATTTAGAAGAAAGAATACACAGATTTACTTTATTAATGTAAAAGTTAGAATATAGGAAAATAGCAAGTTAAGAAGGAACACACATTAGGTATATATAGTTTTCTATTTCTCTGGCCCCTTTTTAAAAAGTAGACCCAAATTAGTATGGAAAACATGCAACTTAATTCTCTTTTTATTACCTTAAATATAAGAAATCATAATACAGCAGGAGATTAGAGGAACATTTCTGAAACATATAAAACTAGAGAATGCTTCCTATAAGCAGATTTGGGAGTTTAAATGCCTGATTTCCTCCTGAAAATTTATGTCTTTTCATAAATGCATGTTTTTCTAAAAACACACTGATAAGATTTAGGCCACAAACAAGGTTTTTAAATACAGATGAGGAGAGACTGTTTAATGTGGAATTTGAAGTTTTTTGCCTTGTCTTGTTTCCTTGTGTTGAGTCAGTTTTACTTAGACTGAGCAAGGACTGAGGAAAAAGTAAGATACACTCCCATTTGAACCTTCAGTAATCATGCAGTATTCAGAACTCCAGCAATTTTTACAGTGGTTCTGAATGTTTTCCTGTAGAGCAGGAAGTCATCATGAACTCAAAAATGTGAAAGTCTCCTAATTATGACTATGTTGGGCTTGGAAAAACTAAAATCCATTTTTAAAGTCCATTTCCTCCTATGAATAATGATGAAAATGACCTTCACCTTGCTGCTTTCCGTGCATTATATTCAACACTCATCCCTTCAATAAATAGTTTTTGAGCACCTACTCTGAACTTGGTACTGTCAAGGCCATTGGGAAACACAGCTATAAAATATCTAAAGAGATAGATCTTTAATGTTATGAAATGAAAAGAGCTATAAATAAAAATAAAATATGAATGGACCTAGAAAATGACAGGGGCTACAGCTCTACATTTGTTGGTCAGGAAAGATTTCTCTGAGGAGGTGATATTTGAACAAAAACATGAATGAGGTGATGAATAAAGAGAGGATGTGACCCATGAGTAAATCTGATGGATTGACGTTCCAGAGAAAGGAAACCACAGGTGCAAATAGCTCAAGGCCTGTGTGTATTTGATGTGTTGAATGGCCCTGAGGGAGAGGAAAAGGATAGGAAGTAAGGTCAGAGGTGTACACAGGCTCTGAATCATGTAGGTCCTTCTAGGGGTGGTGAGGCTTTTGGACTCTAAGTGCTGTCTCTTATACACATCTTATTTTGACAATATACTAAGAATGTTTGGTTAAAAGCAGAAAAAGAGCTGGAATGGAAAATGTTTTAATATCCAAGTCTTCCCAGGTGGCTCTGTGGTAAAGAACTTGCCTGCCAATGTAGAAGATGCAGGTTCAGTTCTTGGGTTGAGAAGACCTCCTGGAGAAGGAAATGGTAACCCACTCCAGTATCCTTGTCTGCAGAATCCAATGGATGGAAGAGCCTGGTGGGGTACAATCCATAGCATTGCAAAAGAGTCAGACATGACTGTGACTTAACAAAAATGAAGCATTGTAATTTATTTTTTAAAGTATTCATAAAAGAATCAATAATTTTATGCAAAATGAACATGGAGATCATTTACAATGTAGCTGTTTATCAGCTAAAGTCCATACAAGTGTTTCTTGAGCCAGTTACCTGATATACAATGATGTCTTTGGTCTCCTTTTCCAGTGGGAAAAATCTATTAGAAATTCTATTTGACATAGAAAAATAGCAGCAGCACCCACTGACTAGAGAGGTTGCATAAGGATTGTGAAATCTGGGTGTTTTAAATTCTACCTTAGTTTGAACATATTCAGAAATTCCTGTCTCTCTTTTGGAAACATGCTTTATGAGATCTTGACATTTTATAGTCACAGAAGTTTCCTTAAGTACTTGCAGAAAACTTTTAATTCAGATTTAGAAGAAAGAATACACAGATTTACTTTATTAATGTAAAAGTTAGAATATAGGAAAATAGCAAGTTAAGAAGGAACACACATTAGGTATATATAGTTTTCTATTTCTCTGGCCCCTTTTTAAAAAGTAGACCCAAATTAGTATGGAAAACATGCAACTTAATTCTCTTTTTATTACCTTAAATATAAGAAATCATAATACAGCAGGAGATTAGAGGAACATTTCTGAAACATATAAAACTAGAGAATGCTTCCTATAAGCAGATTTGGGAGTTTAAATGCCTGATTTCCTCCTGAAAATTTATGTCTTTTCATAAATGCATGTTTTTCTAAAAACACACTGATAAGATTTAGGCCACAAACAAGGTTTTTAAATACAGATGAGGAGAGACTGTTTAATGTGGAATTTGAAGTTTTTTGCCTTGTCTTGTTTCCTTGTGTTGAGTCAGTTTTACTTAGACTGAGCAAGGACTGAGGAAAAAGTAAGATACACTCCCATTTGAACCTTCAGTAATCATGCAGTATTCAGAACTCCAGCAATTTTTACAGTGGTTCTGAATGTTTTCCTGTAGAGCAGGAAGTCATCATGAACTCAAAAATGTGAAAGTCTCCTAATTATGACTATGTTGGGCTTGGAAAAACTAAAATCCATTTTTAAAGTCCATTTCCTCCTATGAATAATGATGAAAATGACCTTCACCTTGCTGCTTTCCGTGCATTATATTCAACACTCATCCCTTCAATAAATAGTTTTTGAGCACCTACTCTGAACTTGGTACTGTCAAGGCCATTGGGAAACACAGCTATAAAATATCTAAAGAGATAGATCTTTAATGTTATGAAATGAAAAGAGCTATAAATAAAAATAAAATATGAATGGACCTAGAAAATGACAGGGGCTACAGCTCTACATTTGTTGGTCAGGAAAGATTTCTCTGAGGAGGTGATATTTGAACAAAAACATGAATGAGGTGATGAATAAAGAGAGGATGTGACCCATGAGTAAATCTGATGGATTGACGTTCCAGAGAAAGGAAACCACAGGTGCAAATAGCTCAAGGCCTGTGTGTATTTGATGTGTTGAATGGCCCTGAGGGAGAGGAAAAGGATAGGAAGTAAGGTCAGAGGTGTACACAGGCTCTGAATCATGTAGGTCCTTCTAGGGGTGGTGAGGCTTTTGGACTCTAAGTGCTGTCTCTTATACACATCTTATTTTGACAATATACTAAGAATGTTTGGTTAAAAGCAGAAAAAGAGCTGGAATGGAAAATGTTTTAATATCCAAGTCTTCCCAGGTGGCTCTGTGGTAAAGAACTTGCCTGCCAATGTAGAAGATGCAGGTTCAGTTCTTGGGTTGAGAAGACCTCCTGGAGAAGGAAATGGTAACCCACTCCAGTATCCTTGTCTGCAGAATCCAATGGATGGAAGAGCCTGGTGGGGTACAATCCATAGCATTGCAAAAGAGTCAGACATGACTGTGACTTAACAAAAATGAAGCATTGTAATTTATTTTTTAAAGTATTCATAAAAGAATCAATAATTTTATGCAAAATGAACATGGAGATCATTTACAATGTAGCTGTTTATCAGCTAAAGTCCATACAAGTGTTTCTTGAGCCAGTTACCTGATATACAATGATGTCTTTGGTCTCCTTTTCCAGTGGGAAAAATCTATTAGAAATTCTATTTGACATAGAAAAATAGCAGCAGCACCCACTGACTAGAGAGGTTGCATAAGGATTGTGAAATCTGGGTGTTTTAAATTCTACCTTAGTTTGAACATATTCAGAAATTCCTGTCTCTCTTTTGGAAACATGCTTTATGAGATCTTGACATTTTATAGTCACAGAAGTTTCCTTAAGTACTTGCAGAAAACTTTTAATTCAGATTTAGAAGAAAGAATACACAGATTTACTTTATTAATGTAAATGTTAGAATATAGGAAAATAGCAAGTTAAGAAGGAACACACATTAGGTATATATAGTTTTCTATTTCTCTGGCCCCTTTTTAAAAAGTAGACCCAAATTAGTATGGAAAACATGCAACTTAATTCTCTTTTTATTACCTTAAATATAAGAAATCATAATACAGCAGGAGATTAGAGGAACATTTCTGAAACATATAAAACTAGAGAATGCTTCCTATAAGCAGATTTGGGAGTTTAAATGCCTGATTTCCTCCTGAAAATTTATGTCTTTTCATAAATGCATGTTTTTCTAAAAACACACTGATAAGATTTAGGCCACAAACAAGGTTTTTAAATACAGATGAGGAGAGACTGTTTAATGTGGAATTTGAAGTTTTTTGCCTTGTCTTGTTTCCTTGTGTTGAGTCAGTTTTACTTAGACTGAGCAAGGACTGAGGAAAAAGTAAGATACACTCCCATTTGAACCTTCAGTAATCATGCAGTATTCAGAACTCCAGCAATTTTTACAGTGGTTCTGAATGTTTTCCTGTAGAGCAGGAAGTCATCATGAACTCAAAAATGTGAAAGTCTCCTAATTATGACTATGTTGGGCTTGGAAAAACTAAAATCCATTTTTAAAGTCCATTTCCTCCTATGAATAATGATGAAAATGACCTTCACCTTGCTGCTTTCCGTGCATTATATTCAACACTCATCCCTTCAATAAATAGTTTTTGAGCACCTACTCTGAACTTGGTACTGTCAAGGCCATTGGGAAACACAGCTATAAAATATCTAAAGAGATAGATCTTTAATGTTATGAAATGAAAAGAGCTATAAATAAAAATAAAATATGAATGGACCTAGAAAATGACAGGGGCTACAGCTCTACATTTGTTGGTCAGGAAAGATTTCTCTGAGGAGGTGATATTTGAACAAAAACATGAATGAGGTGATGAATAAAGAGAGGATGTGACCCATGAGTAAATCTGATGGATTGACGTTCCAGAGAAAGGAAACCACAGGTGCAAATAGCTCAAGGCCTGTGTGTATTTGATGTGTTGAATGGCCCTGAGGGAGAGGAAAAGGATAGGAAGTAAGGTCAGAGGTGTACACAGGCTCTGAATCATGTAGGTCCTTCTAGGGGTGGTGAGGCTTTTGGACTCTAAGTGCTGTCTCTTATACACATCTTATTTTGACAATATACTAAGAATGTTTGGTTAAAAGCAGAAAAAGAGCTGGAATGGAAAATGTTTTAATATCCAAGTCTTCCCAGGTGGCTCTGTGGTAAAGAACTTGCCTGCCAATGTAGAAGATGCAGGTTCAGTTCTTGGGTTGAGAAGACCTCCTGGAGAAGGAAATGGTAACCCACTCCAGTATCCTTGTCTGCAGAATCCAATGGATGGAAGAGCCTGGTGGGGTACAATCCATAGCATTGCAAAAGAGTCAGACATGACTGTGACTTAACAAAAATGAAGCATTGTAATTTATTTTTTAAAGTATTCATAAAAGAATCAATAATTTTATGCAAAATGAACATGGAGATCATTTACAATGTAGCTGTTTATCAGCTAAAGTCCATACAAGTGTTTCTTGAGCCAGTTACCTGATATACAATGATGTCTTTGGTCTCCTTTTCCAGTGGGAAAAATCTATTAGAAATTCTATTTGACATAGAAAAATAGCAGCAGCACCCACTGACTAGAGAGGTTGCATAAGGATTGTGAAATCTGGGTGTTTTAAATTCTACCTTAGTTTGAACATATTCAGAAATTCCTGTCTCTCTTTTGGAAACATGCTTTATGAGATCTTGACATTTTATAGTCACAGAAGTTTCCTTAAGTACTTGCAGAAAACTTTTAATTCAGATTTAGAAGAAAGAATACACAGATTTACTTTATTAATGTAAAAGTTAGAATATAGGAAAATAGCAAGTTAAGAAGGAACACACATTAGGTATATATAGTTTTCTATTTCTCTGGCCCCTTTTTTAAAAGTAGACCCAAATTAGTATGGAAAACATGCAACTTAATTCTCTTTTTATTACCTTAAATATAAGAAATCATAATACAGCAGGAGATTAGAGGAACATTTCTGAAACATATAAAACTAGAGAATGCTTCCTATAAGCAGATTTGGGAGTTTAAATGCCTGATTTCCTCCTGAAAATTTATGTCTTTTCATAAATGCATGTTTTTCTAAAAACACACTGATAAGATTTAGGCCACAAACAAGGTTTTTAAATACAGATGAGGAGAGACTGTTTAATGTGGAATTTGAAGTTTTTTGCCTTGTCTTGTTTCCTTGTGTTGAGTCAGTTTTACTTAGACTGAGCAAGGACTGAGGAAAAAGTAAGATACACTCCCATTTGAACCTTCAGTAATCATGCAGTATTCAGAACTCCAGCAATTTTTACAGTGGTTCTGAATGTTTTCCTGTAGAGCAGGAAGTCATCATGAACTCAAAAATGTGAAAGTCTCCTAATTATGACTATGTTGGGCTTGGAAAAACTAAAATCCATTTTTAAAGTCCATTTCCTCCTATGAATAATGATGAAAATGACCTTCACCTTGCTGCTTTCTGTGCATTATATTCAACACTCATCCCTTCAATAAATAGTTTTTGAGCACCTACTCTGAACTTGGTACTGTCAAGGCCATTGGGAAACACAGCTATAAAATATCTAAAGAGATAGATCTTTAATGTTATGAAATGAAAAGAGCTATAAATAAAAATAAAATATGAATGGACCTAGAAAATGACAGGGGCTACAGCTCTACATTTGTTGGTCAGGAAAGATTTCTCTGAGGAGGTGATATTTGAACAAAAACATGAATGAGGTGATGAATAAAGAGAGGATGTGACCCATGAGTAAATCTGATGGATTGACGTTCCAGAGAAAGGAAACCACAGGTGCAAATAGCTCAAGGCCTGTGTGTATTTGATGTGTTGAATGGCCCTGAGGGAGAGGAAAAGGATAGGAAGTAAGGTCAGAGGTGTACACAGGCTCTGAATCATGTAGGTCCTTCTAGGGGTGGTGAGGCTTTTGGACTCTAAGTGTTCTCACTCTAGCAGAGACTTTACTTAGGAGGCCAGCATACATCTCAGCTGGAGAAGGTAGTGAATCGGACAGGTGGGATGGTGGTGAAATTGTAAGAAGTCATTGGATTTGTTGGTAGACTGGATGTAGATTATATCATCAGTGGCAACTGATGATAGAAAATTTCCAGCTGAATCTTTCCAAGCTTATTTTCAGATGTTGTTATTCTTGAGTCACTATATTTTATTGGACTTAAAAAATATGTAATAGAGAGTAGTTTTGTCTGCTCTGAAAATCTATGAAGTTTGTAAATACCCCCAGATGATCTCTGCCATTCTTTCACCTTCACCATGTGGCCAGTTCTGCCTTAGAGTCCTAGCCTTCTCTTAAGTTAACATTAAGCTGCTAAGTCGCTTCAGACTCTGTGCAACCCCATAGACAGCAGCCCACCAGGCTCCCCCATCCCTGGGATTTTCCAGGCAAGAAAACTAGTAGGCATCAAATGGACCTTCATGTTCTAGCTCTAATCATAAAATCCAGTTCACAAATCATGCTCCTTTATTGCTAGCCCATCCTTCATTCTTTGTTAATTAACTCATTCAACAAGTATTTATCCCTTTAACAAATATTTCTAAGAGTATCTTCTTACTGTGTGCTAAGGATCCAGGATTATACAAAACAGACAATATTTCACCCTCAGGCAAATTGCTTTCAGAGGAAGGGAGGGAAACTAAATGGATGAGTACATGTATACAGTTGACCGTGAGCTGGTCAGCACAGTGGAGACAACTACAGCAAGAAGGGGCAGAGGACAGCTGTGAGATGGGGGAAAGAAAGGAGTATTTCAGTTTTGATTGAATGTCAAGACCCCTTTGAAAAGATGATATCAGAGGAAAACAAAACTTGAAGTTAGTAAGGGGACAAGCCAGGTGTGTGCATGGCAGAAAGTCATTCCAAGGAAAGGAAACCTCCTCTGCAAACACACGGAGGTGGGAGTGTGCTCAAGTGAGTTCTTGGAATAGTAAGGACACCAGTATGGTGAAGCAGCTTGATTAAGAGAAAGCCAAGTGCCAGATGGGGCAAAAAGTGCCAGATGGGGCAACTGGGGCTAGAGGACAGGTGGTTAGCTCTTAGGAAGACATGGGAAGATTGTGAATAGGGAAGTTGCATGTTCTTGTGTTGGAATCACTGTTGCTGTGTTTAGAATGAGAATGGAAGGTGGAAGCAAATACAGAAGAAAGTCGATTGGGAGATCGTGGCATTGTTGCCATCACCTGTGGCACAGGGTCTTGCCCCATACATGTTCTAAAATTTACTTGCTGTCTTTGGGAGTCAGTCACTCTCACTGCTGAATGATTTATCCCGTATGCATGGAAGGTTTTTGTTTTTGTTTTTGTTTTTAACCANTAGAATGAGAATGGAAGGTGGAAGCAAATACAGAAGAAAGTCGATTGGGAGATCGTGGCATTGTTGCCATCACCTGTGGCACAGGGTCTTGCCCCATACATGTTCTAAGATTTACTTGCTGTCTTTGGGAGTCAGTCACTCTCACTGCTGAATGATTTATCCCATATGCATGGAAGGTTTTTGTTTTTGTTTTTTTTTTAACCAGTTTTCTTCCCTTGCTGCTGAGATTGTAAGCCTCCTCTTATAGAACTTTATGTCTTCTCAGTATGTCGTTTTGTTTTACTAAGAATTACAAAGGATAGGGCAAATAATACTTGTGAAACATCTGAAGACTAAGCCAAGCACTGTGAATATTCTGAAGATTCTGAAATTACAGATACTGATGCTAATGCCATCTCTAGGATGTGGGCAGATTGATCTACCTTTGTGTTTTTGTGTGGAGTGCAATCAATATAATTTGGTTGGTATCTATGNACATCTGAAGACTAAGCCAAGCACTGTGAATATTCTGAAGATTCTGAAATTACAGATACTGATGCTAATGCCATCTCTAGGATGTGGGCAGATTGATCTACCTTTGTGTTTTTGTGTGGAATGCAATCAATATAACTTGGTTGGTATCTATGAAAATGCAGAAGTTGAAAATTAAAGTAGGGCAGTCTCTGTCCACATTGCTATTAATCCACAGGTATATAACTATACCTACATATGTTTTGTACAGATATATTCACTGTGAAAGGGGGCTTCCCTGGTGGCTCAGAGGTTAAAGCGTCTGCCTCCAATGCGGAAGACCTGGGTTCGATCCCTCGGTCGGGAAGATCCCCTGGAGAAGAAAATGGCAATCCACTCCAGTACCCTTGCCCNTGAAAATGCAGAAGTTGAAAATTAAAGTAGGGCAGTCTCTGTCCACATTGCTATTAATCCACAGGTATATAACTATACCTATATATGTTTTGTACAGATATATTCACTGTGAAAGGGGGCTTCCCTGGTGGCTCAGAGGTTAAAGCGTCTGCCTCCAATGTGGAAGACCTGGGTTCGATCCCTCGGTCGGGAAGATCCCCTGGAGAAGAAAATGGCAATCCACTCCAGTACCCTTGCCTGGAGAATCCCATGGACAGAGAAGCCTAGTAGGTTACCGTCCACGGGGTCGCAAAGAGTCGGACACGACTGAGTGACTTCACCTCATTCACTATGAAGTTTATTTGCTGACCCCAGATTATAGTTCACCACTTTAAAGAAATGGACTGTATGGTAATCCTTTATAATCTCTAACAGTAGCCAGATTTCACAAGACTCATTTCACATTGTATTTCTATGACATGTCTGACTGGAGGGTTTGTGTCAAGCTTCTCTACTAAAGAAGTGTGAAGCCTGAAACAACAGTGGGAAGTTCTTTTATTTATTTTCAAAGGATGGTTTATCTGAAGTTAAAAAAGATAGAGATATATTATTAAACAACTTTTGGACTATAATTTTTTGCAAGAAAACCTGAACTACATATAGAAGGAAGGATTATGAATATACCATGAATATAAAAAATAAATCTCTAGGAAATAAAAGACACTATCAAAAGATATAGCCCAATTTTTATACCCACCGGATAATATAAGGAATATGCCATTTGTACTTGGGATTTATTAGAATTTACCTTCTGGAGACTATCTGACCTTATTTTCCCAGGTAATCTAGTCTAACTGTAAGTGGACAATCAGAGACTACTGACAAGCCCATGAATTCCTTCTAGCCCGGTTCTTCCAAAGTGCAGTAGAGTTAGCAACCCCTGTTCCTGGACATTAGGGATGTGCCCCCTATCTTTGCTCTCCTGAGGTAGGGCTCTATTCATTCCAGTCTGAATCATTATTTAGCTGCTGACTGGAGAGAGGGAAGGGTAGGGAATGAAATGTAGTGCAAAGAAGAAAAGAAAAATTCAGGAAACTTAGAAAACAAATGGTTGCTAGATAGTAAGAGGATATATAGGGGAAGTATATTCTGATATTTAGATGGCATGCATGAAATAAGAATATTCTTAAACACGTGTGCAGGCCAGCTTTCAATTGCTCCTGGATTTGGTTTTTCAGTCAGGTCAGTTGGCCTTTTATCCTTTCCTGCTGATATTTTCAAAATGGAGATATCTTTTCTAATCTGAAAATATAAATGTCTGATAGAAAAGTTCTGTCCTACCAAAAGTATTTGACATGGAAAATTAAATTCTCTCCCAATTCCCATGACTTTGCTTCTCAAAGACAACCATTATTATTAATAGAATTTATTTTCATAGAGCAGTTTTAGATTCACAGCAAAATCGAGAGAGGGTGTGGGGACTTCCCAAATATCTCTACCTGTACACATAACATATCCTCCTCCACAATATCAACATTCCCCCATAATGTTACATTTCTTACAATTGATGAACTTACATTGACCCATTATTATCATCCAAAGTCCAGAGTTTACATTAGAGTTCATGCTTGTTGTTGTTCATTATTTGGGTTTTGACAAAGGTTTAACGATATATATTCATCATTACAGTACCATGCAGAGTAAATTCTTTGCCCTGAAAATCCTTTCTGCTCCACTTATTTATCCCTTTCTCCCTTTCATCCTTGGCAACCACTGATCTTTTTACTGAGAGACAACCATTTGATATATTTGTCACCCTTATCACTCAAGCATCCAAAACTGATAGACGAGTATTACAAGTGTTGAGTAACAGAAAAGGTAGCTTTACTGAGGAAGCCACAGTCCTGGGGAGAAGATGGACTCATGTCCCACAGAACCAATGCCCTGCAGCCAGTCAGAGGCCAAGAGCTATTAAAAGGTAGCTTCAGGAGCATATAGATGAGAGAGGGGAATTACATGCAGAGTAGCACAGTTAGCTCTGATAATCATCTTGAAATTGGTCATGTGTTGATCTGATCAGTGTAATCTTGATTGTTTCAGGCACAGTTAATCTTCCACTCCAGGGTTGGTTGGTTCTCATTTTCTTGAGGTCAGTTCTTGGAACTGTATAAGATGCAACAGCTTATATCATGGCTCCAGTCCTATCATTATGTGGTTAACTTCTTTCACTGGGTGGGGCTTTCAGTGTCTGTAAAACAATTCCAAGGACATGGCTCAGAATCTTACCTAGTTTTTGCTGCTGCTGCTGCTGCTAANTTTGGTTGGTATCTATGAAAATGCAGAAGTTGAAAATTAAAGTAGGGCAGTCTCTGTCCACATTGCTATTAATCCACAGGTATATAACTATACCTATATATGTTTTGTACAGATATATTCACTGTGAAAGGGGGCTTCCCTGGTGGCTCAGAGGTTAAAGCGTCTGCCTCCAATGCGGAAGACCTGGGTTCGATCCCTCGGTCGGGAAGATCCCCTGGAGAAGAAAATGGCAATCCACTCCAGTACCCTTGCCTGGAGAATCCCATGGACAGAGAAGCCTAGTAGGTTACCGTCCACGGGGTCGCAAAGAGTCGGACACGACTGAGTGACTTCACCTCATTCACTATGAAGTTTATTTGCTGACCCCAGATTATAGTTCACCACTTTAAAGAAATGGACTGTATGGTAATCCTTTATAATCTCTAACAGTAGCCAGATTTCACAAGACTCATTTCACATTGTATTTCTATGACATGTCTGACTGGAGGGTTTGTGTCAAGCTTCTCTACTAAAGAAGTGTGAAGCCTGAAACAACAGTGGGAAGTTCTTTTATTTATTTTCAAAGGATGGTTTATCTGAAGTTAAAAAAGATAGAGATATATTATTAAACAACTTTTGGACTATAATTTTTTGCAAGAAAACCTGAACTACATATAGAAGGAAGGATTATGAATATACCATGAATATAAAAAATAAATCTCTAGGAAATAAAAGACACTATCAAAAGATATAGCCCAATTTTTATACCCACCGGATAATATAAGGAATATGCCATTTGTACTTGGGATTTATTAGAATTTACCTTCTGGAGACTATCTGACCTTATTTTCCCAGGTAATCTAGTCTAACTGTAAGTGGACAATCAGAGACTACTGACAAGCCCATGAATTCCTTCTAGCCCGGTTCTTCCAAAGTGCAGTAGAGTTAGCAACCCCTGTTCCTGGACATTAGGGATGTGCCCCCTATCTTTGCTCTCCTGAGGTAGGGCTCTATTCATTCCAGTCTGAATCATTATTTAGCTGCTGACTGGAGAGAGGGAAGGGTAGGGAATGAAATGTAGTGCAAAGAAGAAAAGAAAAATTCAGGAAACTTAGAAAACAAATGGTTGCTAGATAGTAAGAGGATATATAGGGGAAGTATATTCTGATATTTAGATGGCATGCATGAAATAAGAATATTCTTAAACACGTGTGCAGGCCAGCTTTCAATTGCTCCTGGATTTGGTTTCTCAGTCAGGTCAGTTGGCCTTTTATCCTTTCCTGCTGATATTTTCAAAATGGAGATATCTTTTCAAATCTGAAAATATAAATGTCTGATAGAAAAGTTCTGTCCTACCAAAAGTATTTGACATGGAAAATTAAATTCTCTCCCAATTCCCATGACTTTGCTTCTCAAAGACAACCATTATTATTAATAGAATTTATTTTCATAGAGCAGTTTTAGATTCACAGCAAAATCGAGAGAGGGTGTGGGGACTTCCCAAATATCTCTACCTGTACACATAACATATCCTCCTCCACAATATCAACATTCCCCCATAATGTTACATTTCTTACAATTGATGAACTTACATTGATCCATTATTATCATCCAAAGTCCAGAGTTTACATTAGAGTTCATGCTTGTTGTTGTTCATTATTTGGGTTTTGACAAAGGTTTAACGATATATATTCATCATTACAGTACCATGCAGAGTAAATTCTTTGCCCTGAAAATCCTTTCTGCTCCACTTATTTATCCCTTTCTCCCTTTCATCCTTGGCAACCACTGATCTTTTTACTGAGAGACAACCATTTGATATATTTGTCACCCTTATCACTCAAGCATCCAAAACTGATAGACAAGTATTACAAGTGTTGAGTAACAGAAAAGGTAGCTTTACTGAGGAAGCCACAGTCCTGGGGAGAAGATGGACTCATGTCCCACAGAACCAATGCCCTGCAGCCAGTCAGAGGCCAAGAGCTATTAAAAGGTAGCTTCAGGAGCATATAGATGAGAGAGGGGAATTACATGCAGAGTAGCACAGTTAGCTCTGATAATCATCTTGAAATTGGTCATGTGTTGATCTGATCAGTGTAATCTTGATTGTTTCAGGCACAGTTAATCTTCCACTCCAGGGTTGGTTGGTTCTCATTTTCTTGAGGTCAGTTCTTGGAACTGTATAAGATGCAACAGCTTATATCATGGCTCCAGTCCTATCATTATGTGGTTAACTTCTTTCACTGGGTGGGGCTTTCAGTGTCTGTAAAACAATTCCAAGGACATGGCTCAGAATCTTACCTAGTTTTTGCTGCTGCTGCTGCTGCTAAGTTGCTTTAGTCATAGTTCTTGAGGAGGATCTAAAGGTCCTTGATTTGTTTATTGGCTAAACTAGTATTATTTTGCCTTGTTTGACAGCTTTCCTTTGCTTCTGCATTTTCTCACTTCTTTGGTTAAATTTGTTCTTTGTCCAGTGTTTTTCAACAGACAAGAGGACGGTGGAGGACATGGCAGAGGGGTCTGTTAGGGGAAGCCCCTATAGAATCCTCCTCTATTATATATTTGAAAATATCTTACCAACACATTTTAATTCACCTATAAACATACCTACAAGTGTTAAACTATTAAATGATAGTTTACTTAACACCATGAGCATCTTCTCATGTCCATTTCTTATTCATTATATTGCCTGCAATGATACCTGATTTAAAGTACTAAATTAATTTTTAACCCACCCACTCAATGCTGTTGGAAAGTTGCTATATAAAAGTACTAAATTAATTTTAACCCACTCAGTCTTGCTATTGAAAAGTTTCTACACACATTTTTCATGTAAACAATATTGCAGTGAACATTCTTATTCTTGTTCTTCTCATGTTCTTTTTAGATTAAATTAGGACAATATACAGGACTTCCCTGGTGGCTCAGCTGGTAAAGAACCCATCTGGCAATGCAGGAGAGGCAAGAGACACAGGTTCTGTCCCTGTGTTGGGAAGATCCCCTGGAGGAGGAAATGATAACCCTCTCCAGTATGCTTGTCTGAAAAATCCTATGAACAGAAATGCCTGGGGGCCTACATTCCACAGGGTCGCAAAGAGTCTGACATAACTGTGTGTGCATGCACACACACAGAGGACAATATGCATATTTTAATTTGGATACATATTTACATAATGTCTTCCAGTCTGGCAAAAAGAGTTTATGAGAGTGCCTTTTTATATCAAAGTCAATATTGAAATTTATCATCATTTATTAGATGTGTAAATATTGAAAAGATAGTTCATTCCTGCTCTAACTTAATGTATTCAATTATTAGAGTAAACATTTTATTGTCCATAAGTCATTGTATTTTTTTGAGACATTCATTGACTCATTTTACCCATGTTTCTAATCATGCATTATATATCCTACTCTTCAGAAGTTTAAAATTTTAATTTAGTTGATCACCGGCCTTTTGATTGATGGCCTTTTATAATACTTTGAAGGGATTTTCCTGACTCGTTTATATCAAGAAAAGCTATCTCTGGTCCTCTTGTTCTATATTTTTATACTTATAACCCTAAACTATTTATAAATTATCCTTTCTAGGCTTTAATTCTAAATACCAGAGAGAACTTCAGCATTTAAGCTGGACTTTTATTAAAACTTCTATTGCCATATTTAGTTTGGACCCCTCTTCCAAGGTAAGGAGCAGTGGCTGTGCTTTGCTGGAGCAGCTGTGAAGAGGTGCCCCAAACCCAAGGTAAGAGAAACCGAAATAAGGATGTAGGTGTTGCAAGAGGGCAAAAGAGGGCAGACACACTGAAACCGTACTCACAGAAAACTAGTCAATCTAATCACACTAGAACCACAGCCTTGTCTAACTCAGTGAAACCAAGCCATGCTTGCGGGGCAACCCAAGATGGGCGGGTCATGGTGGAGAGGTCTGAACAGAACGGGGTCCACTGGAGAAGGGAATGGTAAGCCACTTCAGTATTCTTGCCTTGAGAACCCAATGAACAGTATGAAAAGGCAAAATGATAGGATACCAAAAGAGAAACTTCCCAGGTCATTAGGTGCCCAATATGCTACTGGAGATCAGTGGAGAAATAACTCCAAAAAGAATGAAAGGATGGAGCCAAAGCAAAAACAATACCCAGTTGTGCATGTGACTGGTGATAGAAGCAAGGTCCGATGCTGTAAAGAGCAATATTGCATAGGAACCTGGAATGTCAGGTCCATGAATCAGGGCAAATTGGAAGTGGTCAAACAAGAGATGGCAAGGGTGAATGTTGACATTCTAGGAATCAGTGAACTAAAATGGACTGGAATGGGTGAATTTAACTCAGATGACCATTATATCTACTACTGCAGGCAGGAATCCCTCAGAAGAAATGGAGTAGCCATCATGGTCAA
>SJYW01052963.1:0-29466 GCA_006410735.1 Raphicerus campestris | reverse complement strand
GGCAGGAATCCCTCAGAAGAAATGGAGTAGCCATCATGGTCAACGAAAGAGTCCGAAATGCAGTAGTTAGATGCAATCTCAAAAATGACAGAATGATCTCTGTTCATCTCCAAGGCAAACCATTCAATATTACAGTTATCCAAGTCTATGCTCCAACCAGTAATGCTGAAAAAGCGGAAGTTGAACGGTTTTATGAAGACCTACAAGACCTTTTAGAACTAACATGCAAAAAAGATGTCCTTTTCCTTACAGGGGACTGGAATGCAAAAGTAGGAAGTCAAGAAACACCTGGAGTTACAGGCAAATTTGGCCTTGAAATACAGAATGAAGCAGGACAAAGACTAATACAGTTTTGCCAAGAAAATGCACTGGTCATAGCAAACACCCTCTTCCAACAACNAGCATCAGGATCTTTTCCAATAGTAGAGATCTAACAGCATTTATTACTTCCTTGAAAGAGTGCAGACAACTAGTGGGAGAGGATGAATTCAGCCAGTGTTCATGAAGAAGTCACTGTAACTCATGACATGAAATCCTGAAGAGAATGAATACAAGCTCAGAATTATTTTTAAGTTACTACTATGGATGAATATGAGCTGGTGATGGACAGGGAAGCCTGGAGTGCTATAGTCCATGGGGTCGCAAATAGTCAGACTCGAGTGAGCGATTGAACTGCACTAATGGGTGAATATTAGTGAGAAATCAATCCACCGTTGCAGTAAATATATGCATTTATTCTCTTTATATATGTGTATATGTAGCGAACTTATCAGACCTAATCCTGAGAGTAGTTTTGTAATAGAAAGAAAGGATTACATAAAGGAAAGCTAGATAGGTATCTGAAGTAAACTTTTTCATACTTTTTATAATGGATTTTAACCAAGAATTATATCTTATTTCAGGAATTAAGAATACTGTCTTTTTTATTCCNCAGACCTAATCCTGAGAGTAGTTTTGTAATAGAAAGAAAGGATTACATAAAGGAAAGCTAGATAGGTATCTGAAGTAAACTTTTTCATACTTTTTATAATGGATTTTAACCAAGAATTATATCTTATTTCAGGAATTAAGAATACTGTCTTTTTTATTCCAGGAAATAAGCTGGAGGAGAAGTATTCCCAATATCTCCTATACCTAAGCCTACACAGTGGTAAATGAGGAGAGAAAAATTAAGGTGGAGGGGGAAAGGAAGGAAGAGAAATTTGGAGAGGCATAAGAATTATGAAACTTTCTGTAGCCATGTGAAAAAACAGAAGTCAAATGGAAAAGAACATTATCTGAAGTTATTGGTAAGAAAAACATGTAAATGAATAAAATGAAGATGCTTTTTTTTTAACTGAAAGACTGATAGTCATTTTTAAAAATATTTCCAAAACCAATTTTTATGCTAGAAAAATCAAGCCAAAAGTATTATTTCAATACAGTTCCCTAGCATTTTAACTATTACTTAATTTTGTTGTCATAACAATCAACTATAGAAATACATCATGCATTGTTACATCCAGTTTACAAGAGAGTTATATACATACACATTCAATCACACACATATGTGTACATACATATATGTATATACACACATCTGTCAGTCTATCATCTATCGTCAGTGATTTAGAAAACAGTGTCCTCTCTTCATAGTATATTAATAACAGAAGCAAAATGAAAAACTCTTACTGTCATTTTGAGAACAGTGTGTGGACCGAGTATTTACTGATCTCATTGTCATTATAAAGAAAAAAACTGAAGCCAGGGAGATTTGAGTTTGCGTAACAAGTAATGTCAGATTGGCAAACAAGTTATATTGATTTTCAGCTGGATTTTGGTCCTTTATACTGACATAGAAAACATTAATGAGGATAACCTACTTCATGGACAACTGGCTAAGTCCTCGAGAAGTTTATTTACTCTTCCAGCCAGAGAGAACAGTGGGGTCTGAGTTAGCACATGGTTTGCATGTGGTCCTTCTTGCCCAGCCCACTCTCCTGAGTCATCTCCCATCTGTGGTTTCCCAGCCCATCCTTGCAGAATAGCACTCAGTACATAAATAGGCCCTGAATGGGTGAAGGAGCAGCAGAGCACAGCCGATTCCTGCAGTTACTGAGCTCACTCTCGTCAATAATTTCTCTGATTCTGAGACTAAAAGCACAGTAGAAAATGCTGCTGTCCTTGCAAACGCCATGATCAGGGGAAGAGACTGCGCTGATGTGTCCCAGTACATAGGTGTATCATTGATTAGCTTTCTCCTTACCACCCCACTTCTCTCGTCTGCCTGACTCAAACCAGCAAATTACTATGAATTAACCTATCTTAATATCCACTTTATTGTGCTTTATATTCACCTCAGTAATATCCTTGCCTGGAGAATCCCAGGGACAGAGGAGCCTGGTGTGTTGCTGTCTATGAGGTTGCACAGAGTCAGACACGACTGAAGCAACTTAGCAGCAGCAGTATTCACTTTGTGTTGTTTTTACATCTGTCATCTAAAGGGAAATGAGTACACGTAAAAATACATATGCATTAGAAGAGAAGGAAAACTTTATAATAGTCGAGGACACATTTCATAAGGCTCAATGAATACAAAAGCCAAAGTAAATGTTATATAGAATAGATACTATTTTTTTGGAAGAATATAATGCACAAAGAATTACAAGTAATATATCAAACACGTAGAGTTAATGGTGAACATTTCTACATATTCACCTCTAGATTTTTTTAATCCAAAGAGATTATTATTATATGGTACAGCTATTACAGATACGACTATTCTTTTACCAGCACCTAAATTTCTATTCTTCTTTTCCCAATCCCAGAGGCAACCAATACCACACATTTAGTATTTATCATTTCATTTTACATATATAAGAGGAATGCATTCACAAACAATACAAGAATATTGTTTTTGCTGTATTTTTTAACTGCAACATATACAAATGATAGATAGATAGATCATTTTATACCTTGCAGCGTTAGGTCTGGACATATATCTAAGTTTTCTCTGCTTTGTAACATTCCATGCTGAGATTATGNACAATACAAGAATATTGTTTTTGCTGTATTTTTAAACTGCAACATATACAAATGATAGATAGATAGGTCATTTTATACCTTGCAGCGTTAGGTTTGGACATACATCTATGTTTTCTCTGCTTTGTAACATTCCATGCTGAGATTATGTCCTGTCATACCAATGTCTTTTTCCATTTCTCTACTCATACACACTTGTTACTACTTGTACACACTTAGTACTATTTGTACACCTTGATTTTGCTGTTAAGGAGAAGTGCTTCTTTGTGTGTGTGTCTCTGTATGTGTGTGTAAGAGTTCTATTAGGTATGCACTCAGATATGTAACTGTGGCATTGAGCTGTGTAATAGATAAATAAATTCACTGCTGAGTGCCAGAGTGTCCTCTAAGTGACTGTATTCTACTAGCTATATCTGAGAGAACCATTTTCCCCCCAAATTTTCCAAATCCTTGACATTATCAGACATACAAATTTTCACCATTCACTGAAATAGTAAATGAAATAAGTGAAATATGATTGTGTTAATAATTAATTTCTTCAACAGTTAGTGAGGTTGGATGGCTTCATAATTAATTGGCTATTATGACTTCTCCTTATCTCTTTTCTGAATGACTGTTTTTCTCATTGTTGATTTGTAGGCATACTTTACAAAGTCTAGAGTCTAGAGGAGTTAATGATAAGTCTTAAGGATTTTGGCTTGAGAAACTAGAAGCAAGGAGTTGCTACTTACTGATAAGGATGGGGCTTCAGTTTTTCTAAGTACATCAATTTATTAGAATAGTGATAAAAACTATTTCAAATAGGTTTCTTCAGATTAATTCTTTAGAGAAAGCAGCAATAATTATGGTTGCCTCTGAAAGCCAACAGGAATAGTTTCTGGCTCCTTCTTCTCAACTCAAATTGAAGCTGAAGCTGAGTCCATTCAGGCAACATTATTGTTGGTGTCATGAGTCACATCAGTGATGAATATGGGGCCAACTAACATAGCCACCTCCATCTCTCTTCTAGAGCTTCCTTTCTGCCAGTGGCTTTGGGCCATTGCTTGATCTGTTGAGCAGTCTGGCTCAGCTGATCCTCTGCTAGCTTCAGGCGGCATGTGATATAAATCAGATTGCAAATGTCACCAGAAAACCTAAATATGTCAGCTCTCAAATAAAAACAAGGATGTGTAATCCTTCAGCTGTTACACATGTTGTAATACTGTCTTATATCAGTTACTTGTATTTTCTTGCGTATAGTGAACTTTGATGTTATAAAGTATATTATTTTAATGTAATCAATTTGATTATTATTTTCCATAGGGCATATACTTTTAAAATTTTAAATTCTTTCCACCTTAGCTCTCAATAATGTTTGTGCTGTGTGCTTACTTGCTCAGTCGTGTTGGACACTTTGTGACACCATGGACTGTAGCCCGCCAGGCTCCCCTGGAGTGGGTTGCCATGTCCTCCTCCAGGGGATTGTCCCAACCCTTTATTTTAAATTTAAGATTTAGATTTAAAGTTTGTTGTCTACCTTTTTAAAAACTTTATTTATTGAAAATATCATCTTTTCTCTATTGAGTTATAGCACAATATTGAACAAGAAAAATAGCAAGGGGTATCTTTGTTTTCTTCCTGATTTTATTTTTTAAATTTATTATTTTCTGGCCATGCTGCATAGCGTGTGGGATCTTAGTTCCCCAATGAGGGGTTGAACCCATGCCCTCTGCAGTGAAAGCATGGAATCTTAACCACTGGACTTCCAAGAAAGCCTCTTTTTTCTGATTTTAGAAAGAAAGTATCTGGTTGCTCAACATTAAGTATGGTATTAGCCCTCAGTTTTTTGTAGATGTTCTTTATCAAGTTGAGGAAATTCTCCTCAGCTCCTAGTAAATTTAGCAGTAGTTTTATTTTTTTTTTTTAATCATGAATAGATATTACATTTTCTCCAGTGCTTTTTATGAGTCTATGGGTATGATTACATGATTTTCCATCTTTAGCCAATTGATGTGATGGGTATGTTAATTGATCTTTGAAAGCTGAGCTGGCTTTACATATCTGCAATAAATCCTACTTGGGCGTGATATATAGTTTTTTGCCGTGATTTTATTTAATTTGGTAATGCTTTGTTGAGGACTTTTTCATTTCTGTTTATGAAATATATTGGTTTGTAGTTTTCTTGTAGTATATTTGTCTGTTTTTGGAATTAGGGTCATGCTGGTGGTATCAGAGATTTAGTTAGGAAGCAAGTCCTTCTGCTCGTTTTCTAGAAGAGGTTATAGAGAATTGGTATCAGTCCTTCCTTACATGTCTGGTAGGTTTTATTTTATATTCTTAAACATTTTTCCTCAGCCCTCCATTTGTGGAGTAATTTTTATCATTCTTCAAGTAATCCCTTCAGTACACATTAGTGTGTAGAAATTCTTTAGGACATCTTATGTCTGAAAATGTCATTTTATTTTCATGCTTGCTTGTTGGGATTTTAGTCTGATATATATGTATTTCCTTGACACTTTGACAGTATTATTACTTTATTGTCATCTCATTTCTGGTTTTGATGGTTAATCTGCTATCCATTTTGAATAGGCCAATGTTCATTCTGACAGGCCTAATCCTCAGTCATCAGTTTCTTCATATTGCCTTTTTCCCCCCATGTGAAAATATTAAGAACATTTTTGATAATAATTTTTATGTCTAAGTCCATGTATAAAAAAAATCATGTTTGGGATTCAAGAAGCACTTTTAATATGAAGAATGATGTNCTAATCCTCAGTCATCAGTTTCTTCATATTGCCTTTTTCCCCCCATGTGAAAATATTAAGAACATTTTTGATAATAATTTTTATGTCTAAGTCCATGTATAAAAAAAATCATGTTTGGGATTCAAGAAGCACTTTTAGTATGAAGAATGATGTTTTCAATTATTAAACACCCTTATTCTGTAATTATATTTTTCTCCTATTCTACTATTTCCTTCTGGAATTTCTTCTGACTCTCTTTTTCTTACCTGCTTTTTCACACTGTTATTCTCTTTTTAGCTTTCTGGTACTCTGTAAAGAGACTTCGGATTTGTTATGTCATCATAGTAATTCTTCACCATCTCTACAGTTCTAGTTATTGAGTGTTTTATTTAAATAAGTATATTTTGCATATTATTTTTCATTGAATTTTTTGTACCTACCTTTCATAAATTTTTTCTTTTCCATTTTTAAAAATTAATTTATTTTAATTGGAGGGTAATTACTTTACAACATTGTGGTGGTTTTTGCTATACATCAATATGAATCAGTCACGGGTGCACATGAGATCCCCCTTCCAACATAAGTTGTCTTTTTATGGATTCTATTTTTGCTCCCTTGAAATCTAATTATATTGTACCAGTTTTTTAGATTCCACATATAAGAGCAGTCACATGATATTTGTCTTTTCTCTGTCTGGCTTACTTCACTTAGTAGGACAGTCTTTAGGTCCATCCAGGTAGCTGCCAATGCCATCAAGTCACTCCTTTATGACTGAGTAATGTTCCATGATATATGTGTATACATATTCACATAGACATCTGTGTGTGTGTGTGTGTATCTGAAACTAGCATGATATTACAAATCAACTATACCCCAATAGAAATTTAAAAAATTAAAACCTACCTATTTAAAAAATCCATTTCAGATAGTTCTGTAGTCTAGTTCTTTGATTGTAAATTTCCTAGTTTATTGATTCTATGGACTCTATTTTGTGTTTTTAATGTGTAATCTTCTTCCATAGGAATAGTCTGGTGAATTTCCTCATTCTCTTTTCAAGTGATCCTGTAGGTTTCATCAGATCTGAACCAATATTTAGGTTTCTTTCTCAGTTCAAGAGTTCTATAACTGAAGCGTGGAGTGAACTCAGACACACACCCTCAACCTGCTGCCACTCCCACCATTTCTGCCCCTCACACACTGGTCACTGCATGTGCTTATGGTTCTTACTCCGTATGGGGATGGCATTCCCTTTTTCCACATGTGTCCATGAACATTTCAAGCTTCTAGAAACTGACAGCTGAAAAGAAAATGTCAAGTCACCATTGAACCATTTCTTAGGCCCCAGGTTTTTACAGGGAGCCAAGTGCTATTTCCCTGACTTTAGAAATAATATGTTCTGAAGCTAACGTCTATCAAGATTGGCTTAAAACTTCAGCCCCTAGCGTATTTATGTAGTTCCCTTCTCCATGTTTCACATAGCTTTAGTTCTTGCTGGGTTTTTGATACATGCATATTTTCATCCTTTACGTTTAAGCTTGGTTGTATATTTTCTCTAACAGCTTTAATTGAGAAGAGATGTATATATCTGTGTTCATCACCTTAACCAGAACTCCAGAAGCTCTTCTTTTCTGGGAAAACAAAGCAAAACTTTTAAAGTGAAGCTTAAGTGCCTGATGGCTGCTACTGAAGTTTCTGGTCATCCTTTGCAGTGAATGTCTTTATGATTCTTCACTTTAGCTCTTCTTTTCAAAATTACTGTCTGTGTTCAGCCCAGTAGTTTAAAAAATGAAGATTTCTCCAGTTGCTTCAGTCAATTTTCCTGCTAGGTGAACATAGAGTATTGAAATATAGTTCCTTCAGTTCCCATTTTTCTGTAAACTTTCTATTCCCTCTAAGGGATCATCTGGTCAAGTATAGGTATCCTCACTAATTACTTAAGCTTTTGTGCTTTGAATTTTATTGAGACTATCAGGCATATCAAGAGCAAGTCTAAATAGCCATGAGGTCCTTTAAGAGAAACCTCCTTTGTCAAACAATTTCTTTTTCATTTTTGTCTTGTATATTAGAATCATGGACTACAAGGAGAGCCAACCAGTCCATTCTGAAGGAGATCAACCCTGGGATTTCTTTGGAAGGAATGATGCTAAAGCTGAAACTCCAGTACTTTGGCCACCTCATGTGAAGAGTTGACTCATTGGAAAAGACTCTGATGCTGGGAGGAATTGGGGGCAGGAGGAGAAGGGGATGACAGAGGATGAGATGGCTGGGTGGCATCACTGACTTGATGGATGCGAGTCTAAGTGAACTCCAGGGGTTGGTGATGGACAGGGAGGCCTGGCATGCTGCAATTCATGGGATCACAAAGAGTCGGACATGACTGAGTAACTGAACTGAATTGAAAATATAGTTGTACCCACAAAATTGAAAATATAGTTTCACCTTCCAATACCACTGTAGGTATTGTGAGAACTGAGAGTATTGAAACATAGCAATGAATAAAACAAACGTGCCCAGCAATTCCATGGCATTTACACTATGTAGTGAAAGGGTGACCAAACTATGGCCAAAAGCTGCTGGAACAGAACCACACCTCCTTGTTTACTTATTATTTATGGATGCTTTCTACCTACAAGGGCACAGTTGAGTGGCTGAAACAAAGACCCTAACGCCCATCGAAGCCTAATATGTTTACTCCCAAGTCCTTTATAGAAAAGAAATAACAGAAGAAGACAGACACCTTAAACAATCAAATTCAAAACTTCAACTAAGAAGAGTCTCTGAGAAGGAAGAGTATGATTGTAGGAGGTATGTCTTGTCTGATGGAAAGTGTTTGGTTCAGTTGGCACTTAGGAGTATATAGGTCTTACAAGTTAAGGAATAAAGAGACAGTAGAGTTTCAGGAGAATATTTGGGGCAAAAAGCACATGGAAAGCATCAGCATAATATAGTAACAGAAGGATCCTACATCTGAAACAGAAAAGTTAGAAAGGTACAAAGTGAGGCTAGAGAGGTAGGTAGGGGCTAGATGACACAAAGGTTATTAGTTTTGATCAATCAAACTTATTTTCAAAGCAGGACAAGACAATTTTTTAATGTAAAATTCTCTGCCCATTTGGGCCACTTTCCCTATCACTTTAAATGTGCATTCGTATATCTGCATTATACATTAACTAGACCCCTAGAAGAAAAAANAAGGTACAAAGTGAGGCTAGAGAGGTAGGTAGGGGCTAGATGACACAAAGGTTATTAGTTTTGATCAATCAAACTTATTTTGAAAGCAGGACAAGACAATTTTTTAATGTAAAATTCTCTGCCCATTTGGGCCACTTTCCCTACCGCTTTAAATGTGCATTTGTATATCTGCATTATACATTAACTAGAGCCCTAGAAGAAAAAAAGAAAGAAAGAAAGAAAGAAAGAAAAAACCCCACAAAACCTAATGCAGTTTCCTCCTGGAGCCAGCAAAGTAACTCCTAGGAAAAAATACTCCTTTCTCAACTGTTTAAGGGTCAGGATGATCCACTACTCATTATGTTGGACTATGTAAATTGTCAGTATGTTACTTTGATGTATAACTCTTTGTCTCAAAAACTTATATTACTATTCTTTGACTTTTAGTGGATGGAATAGTCCTTAGGGCTTTGTGAAACCTAACCTTCCGGTTATAATCCTCAGATTGGCTCTTGTGAAATTTTCCATTTCTTTCTTAGATGCACTATTGATTAATTTTTTCAACAGTTTTTATTTGTGTTTTAGACATTTAATTAGTAACAATGAGAAACTATAGGGTTTTCAAGCAAAAAGGGACTATTAATGTATTATAATTTTCCACATGAAACTGAGTGGTAACCTGGGCTTGGTTAATTAGTGAGAGGATGGTTTAGTGGATGGAATTAATTTGATGTGAGTGTTTTGGAAAATGGAGAAATCACTATGCCTGTCAGATTTCCACTTCAGAGACTGCCATTTAATAAGAGAGTGGACACAGGCAGAGAGCCAGTATGGGATGGGAAAACTCATGAATTAAATTTTAGGGTACATTGATGTTCAAGTATATGTTGAATCAGCTGCTGGCTATGCTGGTCTGGAGTCAAGGAGAGAGACAGTTATGGGTATGAAAGCACCTTAAGCTTGTTGCTCCTTGTTCAGTCTCTAAGTCATGTCTGACTCTTTGTGGCTCAACATACTGCAGCACACCAGGCTTCTCTGTCCTTCACTACATCCCAGAGCTTGCTCAAACTCATGTCCATTGAGTTGGTGATGCCATCCAACCATCTTGTCCTCTGCCTTCTTCTCCTCCTGCCCTCAATCTTTCCTCAGCATCAGGGTCTTTTCATGAGTCAACTCTGCATCAGGTAACCAAAGTNGGGGAGCCTGGTGGGATGCTGTCTATGGGGTCGCACAGAGTCAGACATGACTGAAGTGACTTAGCAGCAGCAGCAGCAGCTGTTATATCAGAAAGTGAAAAGACAGGTTAAAATGATAAAACTTCTCAATATGTATGACTTACCTGCTTTCTGTCTTTAAGAAATCAAATTTAGGTATAGTGTTTCCAAAAAATGATTATGCTTGCATCACAGGCATAGTTTTTTCATTTCTAAATAGTATTATTAGCCTCCTCTTGAGCAGTGACATATAAGAAATCACAGGTCTGATGTGTGGTCACATAATCGTGTACACATTAACATGAGAGCGTAACACCACCACCATCACTGTTTACCATTTACCAAGTAAAACTGTCCTGGTAATACCAATGTTACAAAAAACAAATTGGCATCAGCAGTTAAGACCATTTCTTCGTAGAGCCCAAGCATATGCCTAAACCATCCTTTGGGTGGATAGGTACAGTATCTGTGCCTTCTAAAAAATCAGTAGCAACAAACCATAACAGAAGCGTATCAAGCCCAACTCAATTCTAATAATGTGTACTCCCTGTAAACTGCTGAAGCATGGGACAACTCGACAGACTCTGTTTACAGTCCATGAATTACTGTTGGGCAGTCTTGGCCGAAAGAACTTTCAATTTTCAGTTCTATGCTAGGTCACTAGAAATAACTCTTAAGTCTATTGATCAGAAGCTTTTAACTAGAGAAGACAAGAGCTGTATGATGCATATAGACAGGCCCTTCTAACTTCTAGCTTCTCAGAGTCAAACATGCTTGGTTATACAGAAGTCTTTTGCCCGCCAGCAATTAAGAATGTAGAACAACTCAGAAAGTAAGAAATTAATGACTAAAAGCAAAATTAGCGTTCAACCTAATTTGGATGAGGTAGAGAGTCTTGGTCAGTGAAAAGACATGCCATGTGATATAATAATTGTGTTGAAATCTTCATCAGAAACTCTCTTGACTCCTCAAGGAGCAAGGGTGTAGTTTGTAAAGGTAAAAGGTAGAAATTTACTTTTAAGTCTAATTTAACCTTCAGAAACATGCTTTAAAACAAACTACTCAGAAGAGCAATAGCATTATAAACAAGAGGCAAGTATAGATTAGAACTGGAATTTACTATAGTAAGTTCAAATGGGGCTTTCTAATAATTTACTTTTTTCTTCTCTTTATAGTTAGAATTTTATTTCATAGGATTATAGCTCTTCCTTTTTTTATATTTATACTATATTTTAGACCTGTGTGTATGGAATTTTAAAGATATACTGTTAACATAGAATGTTGTATGATCACAAACTATCAATGTAAAAAAAAGCATGAAAATATTAACATGTTTTTGTTTTCTCTGTGTTCATTTTAAATTAACAAACATTCACTGAATGTCTGGCATGTACTGCAGTCATTTCTGTCATTTTCAGGATAGAAAATGAATAAAATGTTAAAAAAAAAAAAAGTCAAGTTGCTCACTCATGTCCAACTCTGTGACTCCATGGACTGCAGTCTGCCAGGCTTCTCCATCCATGGGATTTCCCAGGCAAGAATACTGGAGTGGGTTGCCATTTCCTAACATGATCCCTAATTTCCAGGAGATTCCAATCTGGCAGGGTAGGGGTGACAGATAGAGGATATACCCACAAAGAACTTTTAAGACATGGTGCAACATGATGTAAGTACTAAGAACTTTTAAAAGGGATACTCTTCTGTCCTGGCCATTCTGGCCACAAGAATATCAGCCTTACTGAACAGATGGCATGCGTGCTGTACCTCCTTATCAAAACTTCAAATTGGTATACTTATCTCAGTTATACATTTGCCTTTGGGGAACTAGGGAAATGAGAATAACTGGCACCTAATTCTCCATAGAACTTAAAAATATACCAACATGCTGCTGCTGCTGCTGCTAAGTTGCTTCAGTCATGTTTGACTCTGTGTGACTNAATGGCAACCCACTCCAGTGTTCTTGCCTGGAGAATCCCAGGGACAGGGGAGTGTGGTGGGATGCTGTCTATGGGGTCACACAGAGTCAGACATGACTGAAGTGACTTAGCAGCAGCAGAAGCAGAAGCAGCAGCAGCAGCTGTTATATCAGAAAGTGAAAAGACAGGTTAAAATGATAAAACTTCTCAATATGTATGACTTACCTGCTTTCTGTCTTTAAGAAATCAAATTTAGGTATAGTGTTTCCAAAAAATGATTATGCTTGCATCACAGGCATAGTTTTTTCATTTCTAAATAGTATTATTAGCCTCCTCTTGAGCAGTGACATATAAGAAATCACAGGTCTGATGTGTGGTCACATAATCGTGTACACATTAACATGAGAGCGTAACACCACCACCATCACTGTTTACCATTTACCAAGTAAAACTGTCCTGGTAATACCAATGTTACAAAAAACAAATTGGCATCAGCAGTTAAGACCATTTCTTCATAGAGCCCAAGCATATGCCTAAACCATCCTTTGGGTGGATAGGTACAGTATCTGTGCCTTCTAAAAAATCAGTAGCAACAAACCATAACAGAAGCGTATCAAGCCCAACTCAATTCTAATAATGTGTACTCCCTGTAAACTGCTGAAGCATGGGACAACTCGACAGACTCTGTTTACAGTCCATGAATTACTGTTGGGCAGTCTTGGCCGAAAGAACTTTCAATTTTCAGTTCTATGCTAGGTCACTAGAAATAACTCTTAAGTCTATTGATCAGAAGCTTTTAACTAGAGAAGACAAGAGCTGTATGATGCATATAGACAGGCCCTTCTAACTTCTAGCTTCTCAGAGTCAAACATGCTTGGTTATACAGAAGTCTTTTGCCCGCCAGCAATTAAGAATGTAGAACAACTCAGAAAGTAAGAAATTAATGACTAAAAGCAAAATTAGCGTTCAACCTAATTTGGATGAGGTAGAGAGTCTTGGTCAGTGAAAAGACATGCCATGTGATATAATAATTGTGTTGAAATCTTCATCAGAAACTCTCTTGACTCCTCAAGGAGCAAGGGTGTAGTTTGTAAAGGTAAAAGGTAGAAATTTACTTTTAAGTCTAATTTAACCTTCAGAAACATGCTTTAAAACAAACTACTCAGAAGAGCAATAGCATTATAAACAAGAGGCAAGTATAGATTAGAACTGGAATTTACTATAGTAAGTTCAAATGGGGCTTTCTAATAATTTACTTTTTTCTTCTCTTTATAGTTAGAATTTTATTTCATAGGATTATAGCTCTTCCTTTTTTTATATTTATACTATATTTTAGACCTGTGTGTATGGAATTTTAAAGATATACTGTTAACATAGAATGTTGTATGATCACAAACTATCAATGTAAAAAAAAGCATGAAAATATTAACATGTTTTTGTTTTCTCTGTGTTCATTTTAAATTAACAAACATTCACTGAATGTCTGGCATGTACTGCAGTCATTTCTGTCATTTTCAGGATAGAAAATGAATAAAATGTTAAAAAAAAAAAAAGTCAAGTTGCTCACTCATGTCCAACTCTGTGACTCCATGGACTGCAGTCTGCCAGGCTTCTCCATCCATGGGATTTCCCAGGCAAGAATACTGGAGTGGGTTGCCATTTCCTAACATGATCCCTAATTTCCAGGAGATTCCAATCTGGCAGGGTAGGGGTGACAGATAGAGGATATACCCACAAAGAACTTTTAAGACATGGTGCAACATGATGTAAGTACTAAGAACTTTTAAAAGGGATACTCTTCTGTCCTGGCCATTCTGGCCACAAGAATATCAGCCTTACTGAACAGATGGCATGCGTGCTGTACCTCCTTATCAAAACTTCAAATTGGTATACTTATCTCAGTTATACATTTGCCTTTGGGGAACTAGGGAAATGAGAATAACTGGCACCTAATTCTCCATAGAACTTAAAAATATACCAACATGCTGCTGCTGCTGCTGCTAAGTTGCTTCAGTCATGTTTGACTCTGTGTGACTCCATAGACAGCAGCCCACCAGGCTCCCCCATCCCTGGGATTCTCTAGGCAAGCACACTGGAGTGGGTTGCCATTTCCTTCTCCAATGCAGGAGAGTGAAAAGTGAAAGTGAAGTCGCTCAGTCATGTCTGACTCTTAGTGACCCCATGGACTGCAGCCTACTAGGCTCCTCCATCCATGGGATTTTCCAGGCAAGAGTACTGGAGTGGGTTGCCAGTGCCTTCTCCTATACCAACATGAGCACATGCCAAGTTGTATAAAAGTTCCTTTTTTTTTTTGAAATGAGAATTACACTAAGTCTCTGTCCTCCCCTGTGGAATCTCCTCTGCCCAAACTTTAACCCCCATTACTATCACTTTGCTGTGCTTCAGTGTTTAGAACCATGTGGCACACTTATGATTCTTCATTGGAACCATAGCAAGATGCCCTGGATGTAGAGGGTAAAGGCTGATGATCTATGCTGTGGAGCAAGAAAGACAAATTCTAAGAGTCCTTTTTATAGAACTCATTACTCAGTGCCTGTATCTTTATTATCTGTCATGAAGACATTGAGGGGTATGATGACATTCTCAAAATCATCTTTTGTTGATAGTTTAATATTGTCCTGTTTAAAGCAAATGCAAAACAAAATGTTACTTGATCGACATTTGGATTAGGAAACAGTAAGTAGCAGTGACTATGGGATGTCAATAATGAGAAATAGGACTGCCTTATTTTTGTGAACAACTGGAAGCCTCATATATAAGTCATAGTCATTATTTCATTTGACCTCACAAATAGCCTGTGCCTAAAACCAGAGGGACTCAGACTCAGAAAGTTAAGAAACTTTCCCAGAGAAAGAGAATCAGAAAGGAAGGAGCTGGGGCAAGCACCAGAATGCTGTCTTTGAGCTCCATATTCTTTTCATAAACCCACAAAAAACCTCTCTGACACAAGCTATACCACTTTAACCATGAAATTTAAGCCCTGCCAAACTTGTCCTTTTAGTGAACAACAAAGACCAATACACATCACATAAAAACACTTCTGCCTAATCAGAATTTCTGAGATTCTTCTTAGCTATTATTTCCATAGGGTTTTGAGTGATTCATCTGATTTATTTGAAGGGAGCTGAGTCAGCCACCTTCTTCTAAATCTTACTCCATTGCCTTTTGCCCTAGTCTAGGTTCTAGTTTTATTGATTAGGCTTCTGAACTATTCACTATTAAGTTGTCAGTTGTTGTAATATTAAGTGGTTTAGTTCCATAAGCTGCACTGAACGGAATGGCATTAGTCAGAAATTTGTCATGATTAGGTGTGAAACCGAAATGTTTAAATGTCATCATGAACAATGTCTACAATCGGTCATATATTACAGTGTCCTCTGGTCTTTAGCAGCATAGAATGTCACCATGTGTGGCCTTTCTTCACCTTAAAATGGAATATGTGCATGGAGTTATGTATGAATTATATATGTGTGTGTATGTGCTTGTATACTATGAATGTTCATGTATCTTTAAGCTGATTTGCTGTTGATGAAAGATGCTATGAAAAGGTGCTATTGGGATAAACAGAGAAAAATTAAATGAGAAAAAAGTCATAAAAGATTTGAGGAAGATGTCATGTGTTCTTTTAATATTGCCAGCATGACAAAGGGGAAGAGTATCCATGTAATCAATGAAAGAGAAATAAGGGAAGATATTAGATAGGGACACAGAATTGAAAGTAGTGTTATTTCTTCCCTCAGATCTCTTCCAGAGATAATATATCACAATATTATATTAATTATGGTCAAAGTTGGAAACTACAGCTTTTGCCTCACTGTAAGTTACTAAGATAATTTTGATAGGATATGCTTTCATTTTACTAGCTCTTTTTGGGCCACATTTCTTTAACCTGAAAAATATATTAAACTCAAAGGTGATTTTGCCCAAAGGGAATAAAAAATAGTTGTTAAGGGGAAAGAATTCCTCCTCTTTTTATGTATAAAGTGAAGATATACATAGAATACATACACAGATATAAATAGATCTATAATGTTGAAATAGGAGGCAATGTGGAAGGCAATGCCTAAAAACTCTTCTTGGGGAGTGATACTAAAGAAATGAGTGAGAAATACCACTCTAGACTTAGTGATTTCTAAGGTCTCTTTCAGTGCTGTCTTTCCATGGTTATGGACTTTTGAATCTTGAATGTCTTTATTTTTATTATGTCATTAAAAATGGAAGCAAAGAGGATGTTTCAAAATGAACAATGCCCATCATTAGCAATACAAGCAATGTAGTTTAGAGCTTAGAGGCTTGTGCAAGTGCTGGGTATAGCAAGGAATACTCTGGAAGAAATTAAAAGAGTGTAAGAGATTTCATTCCCTCCCTATCTGAAGATATGACTTGCATGGCAGATGGGATCTATAAGTAGAGCTCACTTTCTTTGGGCTGGAGTGTGGGGAAAAGGACTGGCAAAGAGATCTGGTAGAATTTGTTGTAGAATTCACTCGTAAATACATCAGTTTCTATGTATCCTTGTTAAAAGTTAGGAACATTTAATCCTGAACATTTATACATTTACTCTTATTTCTTTGATTTATTATATAAGTGATTTCAAATGACATAAAATAAAAAAGGGAGAAAACGACAAACTGATAATCATTTTACATTGGCCTTGTAACTGTATAGTGCTTTGTGGATATAATATAAATAACCATTGATTTTCATTCCTGACATGTAGTACAGGCCAATTTGAAGGAATTAAAATGAATTTCAAGGGCATTCTTTTGGTTTCTTACAGGGTTTGGGGTATACTAGCATGTTCTTAGGGCCTTTAGGCATATAACTATAGGCATACAATGTTACATCTGTACCATTTTTATAATTTATAGATGCTTTCAAAAATATAGCTTATGCTGTTAATGTACTTAGAAAAGGCTAGTAAAATCAGAGGCATGCCTCTATAAAATATAGCCTTCATTACCTGACTCAGGGAACTGAATGTCACTCCACTTCTGAACAAAATTCTACCACTCAAGTCAAGTCATGGATAGCTTATTAATATCAAAATGACAAGAATAGATGGAAAAGAATAGTTTTTATTCAGTCAGTTTAGTGAGCAACGAGATGTACACACAGTTCTGAAAGGCATTGTTTTTATTTATTTTAATGGAGGGAGAACTGAATTATAAAATTTAAAATTTATGTGATCCCTAAGACATGAATAACAAACTTGGAAACATTAGACATCACAATGATTATTCTCATTTAAAAATTTTGATTTTCAAATTATCAGTACAAATGGTTGAGAAATAATTCTTAAACTAGAATACTAAGTTTGAATTAACAAACAGATGCAGATTGAGTGAAAGTCTAGTTTTGATGTCTGGGGCTCTTGTTCAGAACACTGTCCATGTTTACACTTAATTATGGCTATCTGCTTTTTTTAGAGTGACTTTCAGTAACTTTCATGTATATATAAAACTTGGGTTTACAAATATGCATAGACACCTTATGGTATCAATATAGTATTTGTGATTGATTTTTTCTAGAAACAATATATATAAAAGCTTAATAAATATAAAAATAATGTGTTTTTTTTTCAAATTTTATACCTGATCACATCTTTTGTTTGTATTTTGAGTTTTTAACTTGGGAGTTAGTATATAATTTAAGCAATAAATTCCTACTTTATTATTTATTTCCTAAGAATGAAATAGAAGAAATTGTAACATATGCATGTGTACTCACCAACATTGATTTGTAACTTTATTACTTTGTTTAGTGGCATTTGAAGAATATAAAATACATTTTAAGTAGATTTATTTTATTTTGAAAAATACTAATCCTCCACAAAAAGGAATATGTACTTCTAAAGATGATAAATTCATTTTTAAAAATAATTTTATCTACTTTTGCCACCATTTGGCCTTGTTAACTCTTTAGGCTCTTACAATGCCATTCACCAAAAATAGCAAAATTTATGACAGGTTCAAGAAATTGAATTTGTTCTTTTAATTAATTTGTTTTCAAGTTTTAAATCATGCATATTATTGCCAAGAAGTCNTACATTGGCCTTGTAACTGTATAGTGCTTTGTGGATATAATATAAATAACCATTGATTTTCATTCCTGACATGTAGTACAGGCCAATTTGAAGGAATTAAAATGAATTTCAAGGGCATTCTTTTGGTTTCTTACAGGGTTTGGGGTATACTAGCATGTTCTTAGGGCCTTTAGGCATATAACTATAGGCATACAATGTTACATCTGTACCATTTTTATAATTTATAGATGCTTTCAAAAATATAGCTTATGCTGTTAATGTACTTAGAAAAGGCTAGTAAAATCAGAGGCATGCCTCTATAAAATATAGCCTTCATTACCTGACTCAGGGAACTGAATGTCACTCCACTTCTGAACAAAATTCTACCACTCAAGTCAAGTCATGGATAGCTTATTAATATCAAAATGACAAGAATAGATGGAAAAGAATAGTTTTTATTCAGTCAGTTTAGTGAGCAACGAGATGTACACACAGTTCTGAAAGGCATTGTTTTTATTTATTTTAATGGAGGGAGAACTGAATTATAAAATTTAAAATTTATGTGATCCCTAAGACATGAATAACAAACTTGGAAACATTAGACATCACAATGATTATTCTCATTTAAAAATTTTGATTTTCAAATTATCAGTACAAATGGTTGAGAAATAATTCTTAAACTAGAATACTAAGTTTGAATTAACAAACAGATGCAGATTGAGTGAAAGTCTAGTTTTGATGTCTGGGGCTCTTGTTCAGAACACTGTCCATGTTTACACTTAATTATGGCTATCTGCTTTTTTTAGAGTGACTTTCAGTAACTTTCATGTATATATAAAACTTGGGTTTACAAATATGCATAGACACCTTATGGTATCAATATAGTATTTGTGATTGATTTTTTCTAGAAACAATATATATAAAAGCTTAATAAATATAAAAATAATGTGTTTTTTTTTCAAATTTTATACCTGATCACATCTTTTGTTTGTATTTTGAGTTTTTAACTTGGGAGTTAGTATATAATTTAAGCAATAAATTCCTACTTTATTATTTATTTCCTAAGAATGAAATAGAAGAAATTGTAACATATGCATGTGTACTCACCAACATTGATTTGTAACTTTATTACTTTGTTTAGTGGCATTTGAAGAATATAAAATACATTTTAAGTAGATTTATTTTATTTTGAAAAATACTAATCCTCCACAAAAAGGAATATGTACTTCTAAAGATGATAAATTCATTTTTAAAAATAATTTTATCTACTTTTGCCACCATTTGGCCTTGTTAACTCTTTAGGCTCTTACAATGCCATTCACCAAAAATAGCAAAATTTATGACAGGTTCAAGAAATTGAATTTGTTCTTTTAATTAATTTGTTTTCAAGTTTTAAATCATGCATATTATTGCCAAGAAGTCTAATCCACAAATTGACAAAGTTAATTTTGTAGATTTGGGGTTTGATCCAGATCATGGATCAAATGCTACACTGCAGCAAATTATCCCTTAATAAATGGTTATGTTTGCCCAACAGAAGCTCCTAAAAAATTTCATATTCTACTTCAAACATCTGAATTCTTTTAGAAATCTTTTCAAAACTGAAAAATTCAATTTATCATCCAGATGAACTGTATAAAAAGAGCATTTAATCCTGTAAGTGGCATCTTTACCTCCAGAGAGGAAATGGCTCTTTTCAGCTTTATGTTATCCACGGGGAGAACACTGTGACCATGTAAGGTGGCTCTGTGTGTAAATTCACTGTGGGCAGGGGGTGGTATGTGATGGGGTGACTGAACCCAAGAAATGAAAGAAAGGAAAGTATACAGGCCCACTTGGGCTAAGTCATGTGAATTCTGCCCTCTGATCAAATTACTCAATCAAATGCCAGACAATGGCCCTATTATTTCCCGACATTTATATGCTGTTTTTGTGGTTCTCCTTTCTCTCCTGTAATATGGAGGCAGATTCACAGAACTTCCTGGGGTGTTGCAAAGGGAACCTGCACAGTGGCAGTACTGTTCTAATAAGAGCAGAAAAAGAATGAGGAGAGTTGGAAAGGTAATTTACTCATGGCATGTTAGTCTTTGAAGACTGTTTTAAAGTAAGAAAGGCAATGCCAAAGAATGCTCAAACTACCACACAATTGCACTCATCTCACATGCTAGTAAAGTAATGCTCAAAATTCTCCAAGCCAGGCTTCAGCAATACGTGAACCATGAGCTCCCTGATATTCAAGCTGGTTTTAGAAAAGGCAGAGGAACCAGACATCAAATTGCCAACATCCGCTGGATCATGGAAAAAACAAGAGAGTTCCAGAAAAATATCTATTTCTGCTTTATTGACTATGCCAAACCTTTGACTGTGTGGATCACAATAAACTGTGGAAAATGCTGAAAGAGATGGGAATACCACACCACCTGACCTGCCTTTTGAGAAATCTGTATGCAGCTTAAGAAGCAACAGTTCGAACTGGACATGGAACAACAGACTGGTTCCAAATGGGAAAAGGAGTATGTCAAGGCTGTATATTGTCACCCTGCTTATTTAACTACTATGCAGAGTACATCATAAGAAATGCTGGACTGGAAGAAACACAAGCTGGAATCAAGGTTGCTGGGAGAAATATCAATAACCTCAGATATGCAGATGACACCATCCTTATGGCAGAAAGTGAAGAAGACTAAAAAGCCTCTTGTTGAAAGTGAAAGAGGAAAGCAAAAAAGTTGGCTTAAAGCTCAACATTCAGAAAACGAAGATCATGGCATCTGGTCCCATCACTTCAAGGCAAATAGATGGGGAAACAGTGGAAACAGTGCCAGACTTTATTTTGCGGGGCTCCAAAATCAGTGCAGATGGTGATTGCAGCCATGAAATTAAAAGACACTTACTCCTTGGAAGAAAAGTTATGACCAACCTAGAGAGTATATTCAAAAGCAGAGACATTACTTTGCCGACTAAGGTCCATCTAGTCAAGGCTGTGGTTTTCCCTGTGGTCATGTATGGATGTGAGAGTTGGACTGTTCAGAAGGCTGAGCACCAAAGAATTGATGCTTTTGAACTGTGGTGTTGGAGAAGACTCTTGAGAGTCCCTTGGACTGCAAGGAGATCCAACCTGTCCATTCTGAAGGAGATCAACCGTGGGATTTCTTTGGAAGGAATGATGCTAAAGCTGAAACTGCAGTACTTTCGCCACCTCATGCAAAGAGCTGACTCATTGGAAAAGTCTCTGATGCTGGGAGAGATTGGGGGCAGGAGGAGAAGGGAACGACAGAGGATGAGATGGATGGATGGCATCACGGACTTGATGAACATGAGTCTGAGTGAACCCTGGGAGATGGTGATGGACAGGGAGGCCTGGCGTGCTGCGATTCATGTGGTTGTGAAGAGTTGGACCCGACTGAGTGACTGAACTGAACCATGACTTGCCATATTATTTTATCAATATATCAGAACTTACTTTAGGTTAAATCTATAATTGGACCACCTGGACTACTAGAATGGTGAGGAGTCTTGATTGTGAGTGTGTGTTTGACAGCTTAATTCTCTTCAGAAATTTTCAAATAGAAAGATTTAGGATTCCTTGAGGCACAGAAAGGCTGTAGATTAAGCCTGCTAGGGAAAGAATTTCTTATCTTGGCTTTGCATCTGACTTGCTTAATCTCACTTTGCTTCTTTGTGCTCATTTGTAAAATGTGAATTGAACAATTAATTTACTTCTCCGGGTTATATCTACGGAACCAGGAAAAATGGTTGTAGAACATTTTGAAAATATAAAGACCTGTGTAAATGTCGGGTTATAAAGATGAGCCAGCTAGCCCAATTATCCATTACAACGGTTCCTATTCTTTGGTTAACCCGATAAAAACTAGTTTTTTTCTTAACATTTTAAAAAAATCAGAAACTTGCTTTGGTAGACTATCACATTGAATTTTAATGCCAAAGGTGGTACATCTTCTTGATTATATTTTAGCTGATACATATTATGACTTATAAAGCATAATTTCATTTAAATTGCAGGTTCTGAATTGAGATTTAATTTTTATTTGGGTCTTATGTCTATGTACTATCGTATGCTGTATTTTGCCTTTACTTGGTGATTAGAATAGAACTCAGGTCAAAGTTTATTTTTTTGTGTGCTGTTTTAATAATGACAAATTTAAGTCAGTTTAGGAGTGAAATTTCTCCAATAATATTGTGGGATGACTTTCATATCATTATAGGTAATTATGTCATTTTAGGGATTGTTCTTTGCCCTCTTTTCTACCCAAAAGAAATTTGTTTGCTAAATTTGATGGACATGTAGAATAGACTTCATGCCATATAACTTGAATTTATAACTTATCCTATTTTTTAACACAAAATTCAGATACGATTGGATAGTAAATGGTTAAAGACATTAACCTTCCAAGGTCACACAGTGGAAACAATGGATAAACTTCCTAAATAGACACTGGCGAGTGAAAATTCAACTAGAGTCCAGATAAATCTCTGTTTATAGAAAAGTTATTCTAGATGTTTTTAAAGCCTATTTTAAAATAATCAATAGCCATAAATTGTTTATAATTGGGGTGAACTCATTGATAATATGCTATACCTTGTAAATCTATATCCAAGGGCCCAGCCACCTTCAAATTCACGTATCTATAAGTACATGATAAGCAAGTCATGCCTTTGGGTTTAAATGGTCAACTCTGTAGATAGTGGTTTCTACTGAAGACTCTCCTGAGGAAAGAGACGTATTGGGATGCTATGATCCATGTATTTCTACCTGTGTATGAATCAGAATTGTTGTACTTTATGACTACAAAGCCTGTGGTTGTAAAAGGGCACTGGGCACTTCAAACAGAAAGTGAAAAAAAAAAAAGACTTTAATGCCTAAATGCTTCAATCTTTTGCTATGAGGTCAATACTGAGTAGATAGCTATAGCAAGTTAAAAAATGAATAGACTTGTTGAAAAGTAATGGTGGATACATTTTATACAATTGCAAAGCTTACATAATGTAAGGTGAGTCTCCTATATACAAATGAGTTTCATTCTGAAGGCATGTTTGTAAGTCCAACAAAGTTAGCCAAGATACCCAGCTAACACAATTGGCTATATTCTGCTGCTTTTATGGTTTCTTCTGGACATTTTGGGCTTGAAATAAAGATCGTGTACTACTGTAGTCTTTACATAACTGTAAAGTACACAAAACAACAAATTGTAAAGGATGCATGCATATGACAATGTATACCTGACATATGAACTAACTTACATGTTTGGATGTGTGAACTTACTCATATCTTTGAAAGTTTGCAACTTGAAGATTCATGTGTAAGGGTCTTACTATAAACTATGGGCTTTAGTTAACAATAATAGACAGTATTGGCTCATTAATTCTAGCAAATTTATTACACTTATACAAGATATTGACATAGGGAAAGCTGGTGTCTGTGTGTGTGCATGTGTGTGTGTAAGAAAGTCAGGAAGTATATAAGAACTCTCTATACATTATATTTTATTTTTCTGCAACCCTAAAATTGCTCTAAATAACTAGTTAAATATTAATGGAAAATAATAGTTTAAAAGGAAATTATACACACTGTCATGAATATATGTGTAATATATTTTAAATTCTTCCCATTACATTATTAACAAAAACCTTTGGGATGTGCTGAAATCTTATTAATACATATATCTTATGGTTGTCCCAATGAAGAATGTGATAACTTTACCGTGTTAAAAAATTAATAACAATGAATTAAAAAAATATATATGGTAAAAGACCTAATTTAAATTACCCTGTCCTGGAAAATAGGGAAAAGGCCAATCACTCGCCTATGAAATCAGAGTGCTGACAATGCATCATGATTTAATGCTGAATCATCATGTAACTTGTTAATAGCAAATAAACTCTTACATATAACATATCAAAAAACCCTCATCTTTTTTCATGCTTTAAATAGAAATGTAATAAAATTATTTAAAAATTAATATTATGAAAACATGATTAAATTAACTGATTTCACTTCCTGATGGAAGACTTGAGTACATGTATTCATTTCTCATCTCTTTTTGGATTCCATATAAATAAAAGTGAAAAAATAGTAAAAATTAATTCACAGCCAAAAATGGATGTGAGTATATTTACAGATGAAACAAGTAGGAAATAGTACTAGGTATATACTATATATACTATTGTTAATTCCATATTTATTTAAAACTTGTATCTGGGAGTCCAAATTAGTGTATACACACCTAACTTATTTGTGGGCTCCCTAATAATTATACTAGCTCCCAATTTATAGTTTCTTTTTTTTTTACAAATAAAAATATTTCAATTAGCTTAAACATAGCTTTGCATACAAGTAAAACAATATTTATGGTATGAATTATTATAAATGAATTTAAGAGTCAAAGGGCATACGCATTTAAAATTCTGATACTGCTAATTTAACAATATCATATTTTTAAAAACCTAATGAAATATACTATATGTTAACACACATGTATGATGAATACATCCAATTAAATTATGAGAGAAGCCAGTGTTAGAACTGTGCAAAGTGCAAAGTCATGTAGTACAAAGTATGTGAACAGTTATCATAAAACTTCACAGCAAAATGAAAAGATGATTTCATCATGATTTCCAAGCTGAAACCATTGTATTATTGTAATTCCACTTAGAAAGTTATGCTTCTTTAGAGAATCCGTTGTTTAGATACACAGGATAAGTTTCCAGCTTAATGCTATCCCTAAAGGTAGCCTGAGTCTGATCCACAGTTGGTTTAGTTCATCTTATCATTCTTTCCCACTTGAGTACTTCTTTGTTGGTAATAAAACCTGATTGGAAATCATTTTTATGAAAAACCAAATCCTAAATTCATTTCCTTCACATTTATTTTCTGTGGAATTGCAGCAAAAAGCATAATTTAAAAAAAGAGATCTGCCTTCTGCGAGAAATTCCTCTAAGTGGCAGTTTTTGCTTTTGGACTGTAAATTTGCTTTTGCGGATGGGTGGGTTCTCCCGCACATGTCATTTTGGTGGCTGTTTGGAGTAATGGCTGGTACAGTTACAGTCCGCCAGTAGCAGCAGGAAGCCCTGTGCCCTGTTGGGTCTGCTCTGCAAAACTCTGGAGGCAGAAGGAGGCTGATTATAACACATACCTCCTAGGGGACACCATGGAGATGAAGTTGAAAGCCACCATCTGGATTCTTTAAGAGCTATTCTGAGGCATGCCTAATGATAGGAGCTCTGGTGATATACCCCATACTGTCTGGCAACAGCATAATAATTGTTTTTAATACATGGTATGTAGGTCCTACGGCTTTCTTCAAATGAACTGTAAAGTTTTGCATTCTCTCACTTTATTGAAAAAAAAGTTGAGATTGCCTATATATTCCTGAAATAGTGACCCTGGAAAATACACATGGCCAAATGGTTAAACTAAACAACATGCTTGTTTTATATATTAATGCACTCTCCTCTATAAAAAACCCTGCCTTTACAAAGTTTTAAGTGAACTGTGAAAAGTTTATGCTGTTATTATCCAAGTGTTCTTTAATCCGAGGTTAGCCATTGTAATGTGAGAACAGGCGCCACTGAGCCCTAAAAGGAAGCAGTAAGGTTCTGTCTGTGTAGCCTGGTGTTTGCCTGCCTAATGTAACAGTGCGAACTCATGCAGCTCAGGGGCCTGGGTTGGAATCAAACCTGAGGTCTTTGTTGAAAAAAATCTGAAACCATTCTGGATTTGCTTGGAGTACGACTCTTGGCTACTTGACTTACTCCATAATGTTTAATAGACCAAGTTCTCACCTTGTCCTTTCAAGCTGAAGGCCTAGTCTGGGTGTGAAGTTGAAATTCAGTTTGAGCTCTAGTCCCGGATGAGCTTTGGAAAGCAGCAGAGCAAGAGAGGAATTTGTTTTACTGCGTGCACAGACACCGATGTCTAATTTCAACTTTTTTTTTAAGTTAGCTTTTCAGGGGTGGGATTTAAGCAATGGCATGTACTGAATGCTGAGCAGAGTGCAGCATGGTTCTGATCTTCTCTGAGAGCACAGGTGGGCTGCTAGAATTTGAGACTTAAAAGCCCAGAATTTGAAGAATTTTATTCACTTATGACTATGATAGTCTGTGTTGTTGGATGAGTTCCCAAGCCAAAAAAAAAAAAAAAAAACAACAGGTAGTGGGTCCCCAGTGGCAGCAAGGAATTGGGCCATGCTGCTTCCTCTTGTCTACCCAGTCTGTTCCTAGACTCCTACACATGTGCTTCAAGCTCAAGCCTTGCAGCCCTTTGCAGATACACTATCTCTTTTAAACCATAAATATGTCTTAAAATGTAGGATTGTCACTTTTGTTTTAAAGTTAAGGACAGTGAGACTTAACAGATGTGCTCTGTATATACAGGGTGTATTCAGAGTATACCCTGAGTTAGTGGCAGATCTAGAGTAACTCCAGTCTGTCTGATGCCAACGTTTATGCTTTGCTTTATCCGTTAAGTTCTACCACCCCTAAACTCTCCATCTGCCTTGAACCAATGTGAATGATTGGGGTAACGAAGAAGAAAGCCAAACACATTATTTCCATTATTGATAATGTTCCAAACATGCACACAGTATAATTGCAGAGTGAAAACTTAAAATTTCACTTTTAACTGGTGATGTCAGAGAAGGCAATGGCACCCCACTCCAGTACTCTTGCCGGGAAAATCCCATGGACGGAGGAGCCTGGTGGGCTGCAGTCCATGGGGTCACTGAGGGTTTGACACAACTGAGTGACTTCACTTTCACTTTTCACTTTCATGCACTAGAGAAGGAAATGGCAACCCACTCCAGTGTTCTTGCCTGGAGAATCCCAGGGACGAGGGAGCCTGGTAGGCTGCCGTCTATGGGGTCACACAGTGTCGGATATGACTAAAGCGATTTAGCAGCAGCAGTAATTCTCTCTGGATGGTGAAATCGTCAGGGGTTTTCTTCTTTTTTTTACTTTTCTATATATTTCTAAGTTTCATGTATTAAGGATACATTTTTATTATTAAAAAAACACAAGTGATATGTGAAAAATTTAAGTCATACATAATAATTTAAAACTGTCCCATGATTTCTCCCGAGTCACTGAAAGTTACCGTATAGCTATCCGCCCTATTGTGTTCTTTTTATGAATTATTTCTTGTTGTATGATGTTTATGGATAGAATGAAATGATAAACCTTAATTAGAATAATGTTTTAATGGACAGAGAAGCCTGGTGGGCTACAAATGGGATTTTCATACAGAAATTATTCTGTAAACACCATATTTCTTAGCATCTTCAAAGATTCTCAGTTGAGCTCTAGCTCCAACTGTCCCATGGCTTGAGTTGATTGGATCTCAGTCCTTTGGAGGCATTTGTTCCCTGGAGAGTCTCACTGCCTTCTCATAGTTGAGAAAACAGGGTTTGGCCTGCAGTGTGCGGCAGTATGAGTGTCACATGCTGGTGCTGAAGTTCAGTCCAAGCTTACGCAGAAGTGAGGAATGTATGAACGTATCTGAAAGTGAAAGTCAGTCAGTTGTATCTGACTCTGCCACCCCAGGGAATATGTGGTCCATGGAGTTCTCCAGGCTAGAATACTGCAGTGGGTAGCCTCTTCCTTTTCCAGGGGATCTTCCCAACCCAGGGATCAAACCCAGGTCTCCCACATTGCAGGCAGATTCTTTACCAGCTGAGCCAGGGAAGCCCACTGGAGTGGGTAGCCTATCCATTTTCCAGTGGGTCTTCCCAACCCAGTATCGAACTGGGGTCTCCTGCATTGCAGGTGGATTCTTTACCAACTGAGCTATGAGGGAAGCCAAGGAATATATGATTCCATAACAATTGTTGTTGCACAGAAGAAATATCCTATGGGCATCAATATTCTACTGAATATTAAAGTTGACTGAGGATTTAGGATGGCTGAATTAGTAGTGGTTAAAATGATCATAGGAAACCAACTACTACAAGGTGTGTATGAAACTGCAAGGAATTTCAAGTACCCAGATGCCTCCCTCTAAGCCCCTTACGCATGCATGCTAAGTTGCTTTGGTTGTACCTGACTCTTTGCAACCCCATGGATTGTATACTACCAGTTTCCTCTGTCCATGGGATTCTCCAGGTAAGAATACTGAAGTGGGTTGCCATTTCCTCCTCCAGGAGATCTTCCTGACCCAGGGATTGAACCAGCATCTCTTATATCTCCTGAATTGGAAGGCAGATTCTTTACCACTGTGCTACCTGGGAAGCCCCAGCCACAGCATAAATGTCTTTTATTAACTGTTACATTTATGGTCTACAGAGTTGGATTTAATTTCATTTTTTGTTTATCTATTATAAAATATTACTTGGTTGCATTTTAGCTTTTTTGTAAATGTATCATCTACAGGGAAATATGAAAGTTGTTTATTAAAATACAAGAAGGCATTTTTCTCCAAAGGCTTACAATTCATATTTCAACATCAGTAACAGTGCAAGACTGAGTAACATGGTATTTATTAGTTTTAACATTGAGTAGGTTTTTCTTTTTTTCTCATATGTATTGTATCTTTTTAGTTTGACTTTTCGATTTATGAAGCTTCTTCTAGACCCTGATGTGAAAATGCTTGTAAAATTTAAAATATACTTGGTTTTCTTGAGGGTTATTAATTTGAGACCATATTTATTTTTCTCTCAATTTTTTTGACCTCTACCCACAGAAATGTGGACTTACCCTATTTGTTCTATTCATGTTTCTCCTCTTGCCTACTATCTTTGATGCAGTTTTTCTTCTGCTTTGCTGAAAACTAAGCTTTCTAGTCTCTCTGCAAGTTATGGACAACTTGATTGCTGCTGTTGCATCTCACTGATTATTTTTCAGTCATTAAATTTTGCTTTCTACTAAAGATATAGTGTTAACTTCTGGCTTCAACATGAAGTAATTTAATTTTCTCAGAGTGTCTGAATTACAGGTTAGAGTTGAAAGGTAGTAACTAAAAGCGTGTGTGCTCTGTTGCTCAGCTGAGTCTGACTCTTTGCGATCCCATGGACTATAGCCTGCAGGTACCTCTGTTCATGAGCTTTTCAACATAAGAATACTGGAGTGGGTTGCCATTTCATACTTCAGCGAATTGTCCCCATTCAGGGATCAAACCCATATCTCCTGTATTGGTAGGTGGATTCTTTACAGATGCAACATCTGGGAAGCCCAGTAACTAAAAGATAGTTATTTAAATATGTTTACCCTTTAAATGTGAACCGTGAACTCCCTGATGTTTAAGCTGGTTTTAGAAAAGGCAGAGGAACCAGAGATCAAATTGCCAACGTCTGCTGGATCATAGAAAAAGCAAGAGAGTTCTAGAAAAACATCTATTTCTGCTTTATTGACTATGCCAAAGCCTTTGA
>SJYW01052962.1:0-29229 GCA_006410735.1 Raphicerus campestris | reverse complement strand
TGGAGAAAGCTCCTGAGAGTCCCTTGGACTGCAAGGAGATCCAACCAGTCCATTCTGAAGGAGATCAACCCTGGGTGTTCTTTGGAAGGAATGATGCTAAAGCTGAAACTTCAGTACTTTGGCCACCTCATGCGAAGAGTTGACTCAGTGGAAAATACTCTGATGCTGGGAGGAATTGGGGGCAGGAGGAGAAGGGGACAACAGAGGATGAGATGCCTGGATGGCACCACTGACTCGATGAACGTGAGTCTGAGTGAACTCCGGAAGATGGTGATGGACAGGGAGGCCTGGCGTGCTGCGATTCATGGGGTCGCAAAGAGTCGGACACGACTGAGCGACTGAACTGAACTGATATATACTTCACAGAATTCTTTATTTTCTCAGTGCAGTATTTGTTGAACAGTTACTAACTACCATTTATTTTTCACATTATTCATTAGAATGCTTCTTTTGCATTGTTTACCATTCCAGTGTCTTGCCTGATTGATGCTTGTTTGCTCAGGTGCTCAGTCCTGTCTGACTCTTTGTGATCTCATGAACTGTAGCCCATCAAGCTTTCCTATCCATGGAATTTTTTCCAGGCAAGAACAGTGCACTGGGTTGTGATTTTCTGCTCCAGGAGATCTTTCCTACCCAAGGATTGTATCCCCCTGTGCCATGTCTTCTGCACTGGCAGGCAGTTTCTTTACCACTGAGTCACCTCTCTAGTCCTGTATGCTCTTTCCCATTTAAATATGTATAAATATGCATAAAATGTGTGCACTATACCATTAGTTTCTCCTCAATTATGAGACAGCAGTGTGTTTAGTACAAAGTAGGATGAGCTTTGAGATCATGGTGGGAATATGTGTTTTCTTTGCAAACTGACATGAGTTTACATAAAATGAATGTTTTCTGATTGTATTTGAAACTACACTACCCTAAAGTTAATTTGAATTATGTAGGATCACTCTTTTTAAAAGAGTTCTATTCCTTTAGTGTTCTATAGTTTTAAGATCATCATTACAAAGATTCGTAATTCTGTTCAGGATGGATATGACTTTTGGTATAATATCATGTATTTGACAAGAAATAATTTATTTATGAGTTGCAACTAATAGAATACCTGTGGTTCTTTATGTTTTGTAGATGTGTCTCATACACATATGACCAATAAATTACAGGCAAAACCAAACAGTGGGAAAGGGGAAATTTTTCAGAGAGTGATGTTTGGAAGAGCTGAAAGCCTTGAAATAAAAGATTTTTGCCTCAGGAAGATCCAGAAAAATATACATGACTTTGATTGTCTGTGGATAGATGATGAAAGAAATGACAAAGGAATGTCTACATCCCATAACAAAACCTCACTGATGGAAGAGATCATCATAGTAGAAGTGATGCAGGAAACAGACCTTTTGAAAGGCAGGGATCCACCTTTCAGGATGAATTGCAGATGGTACAATCTGAATGGTTAATTTTTGAATGTAGTCAAGTTGTGACAAACGTCAGCACCTCAGGTTTATCATCTCAGAAAACTCGTAATGTCTGTAAAGGCTTTTCTCATAAACATGAGAATGCTGTTATGCACCCTTCAGAACTGTTACCACACCATGAAACACAAAAGAAAAGACCTGACAAATGTAATGAGTGTGACATAACCTTTCTTCAGGACTCAGAACTCACTAGACATCAACGAATCCATACAGGAGGAAAATTATATAAATGCGATGTGCACGACAAGGCTTTTAATCAAACTACAAAACTTGAAATGCATTGGAGAACTCATACTGGAGAGAAACCACATAAATGTGATGTATGTGGCAAGGCCTTTAATCAGAGTGCAAAATGTGGATTTCATCAGAGAATTCATACTGGAGAGAAACCTTATAAATGTGGTGTGTGTGGCAAGGCTTTCAGAGTAAGTTCAAACCTTGCTGTTCATTGGAGTGTTCATACTGGAGACAAATCATACAAATGTGATGTATGTGGCAAGGCCTTTAGTCAAGCTTCAGTCCTTGCAGTTCATCAGATAATTCATACTGGAGAGAAACCATATAAATGTGATGCATGTGGCAAGGCCTTTAATCAAACTACAAGACTTGAACTTCATCAGAGAATTCAGACTGGAGAGAAGCCATACAAATGCAATGTATGTGACAAGGCATTTAGTCATACTGCCAACTTTGCTGTTCATCAGAGACTTCATGCTGGAGAGAAACCACATAAATGTGATACATGTGGCAAGGCTTTCAGAGTAAGTTCAAACCTTGCTGTTCACCAGAGTGTTCATACTGGAGAAAAACCACATAAATGTGATTTGTGTGGCAAGGCGTTTAGTCATACTGGAAAACTTGGTATTCATCAAGAGTTCATACTGGAGAGAAACCATATAAATGAGGTGTATGTGGCAGGGCTTTCAGTGTGAATGCAAATCTTGCAGTTCATCACAGAATTCATACTGGAGAGAACCTTACAAATATAAAAATTGTGACAAACCATTTAGGCACAGTCATCCATAACTCATCATCAGGCAGGTCAGACAGGAGAGAAACCATATAAATATGATGTATATGGCTGGTGCTTTATTTGAAATGAGGAACTTAGAAATCATCAGAGAATTCATACTAGAGAAAAACATTAGAAATGTGACAGTTGTGAGAAACATTTTAGTGCAAATGTCGTGAGTGTGACAAAACCTTTAGTCAGTGTTCAGGCCTTATAATTCAGAGAATTCATACTGCATAGAAAAGATACAAGTGAAATGAATGTGGCAGTTTCTAGTGCATGTTCAGCATGAACTGCCCATTAGGCTGTTCATACAGGAGAGAAATCACATAAATGCTATTATGTGGCAAACCCTTCAGTCACAAGGAATGACATTGCAGATCATCTGAGAATCCATACAGCAGTGAAAACTTAGACATGTAGAGAATGTGGTAAAATATATCAACTTTTTGACCCTCAGAAAATCAAACTGGAGGAAAACTACACAAATGTGTTATGTATGGAAAAGCTTAGATTCTGTGTTCAGGCCTAACTCACCATCACTTAATTTTTTTTTTTCAATATTGTGATGGTTTTTGCTGTACATCAACATGAATAGGCCATAGGCATACATATGTCCCCTCCCTCCTGAACCCACCTCTGTCACCACCATATCCATCCAGATTGTCCCAGAGCACTCGCTCATACATCAAACTCCCACACGCTCTTTTACATATGGTAATATATATGTTTCAGTGCTAATCTCTTAAATCCTGCCATCTTATTTCTTTTTTTTTTCAATAGTTTTTCCTTACTGTTAGTTTTTCCATCCACATGTTATGACACAGATTTAATGTTTAATTTACATTTCTTTCCTGCCTTACACTAACAAAGTCAGTGGGTCATTTTGAGACTTTTGTAACATTAAAATGCATGTCAACAATGACAGGGAACGTAGTATGTGCCTGGTAAATGTAAAGAAAGACAGTTCCTTTACCACCTGAATTCAGTCAGATAATACACAGAAATATTTATAAATAGTGCCAAGTTGATAATTTTGGTGAAAATAGATTCTAATGTCTTCTTAAGACTTTATATTTTACAGTGTGCTTTGTTGTCCACAACCAACAGATCTTTCAGAAACAGACAACAAAGAATGAGAGAAAATATATTACAATTTTTCAACAGGAAATAAATTGCCTATGTACCATGAAGTGATCCTATACTAATTTGACATTCCATTACATTGAAGTACTGACTTAAGTATTATACATTATGATGTAAACAGGTTTTTCTCATATAAGTATTTGAAGCTTTGTCATCATAAGCATGGAAAAGAAACTTTGATAAAGAAGAGTTCATTTCTCATTAAAAGTGTTTTTCTCTCTTTAATAATGTTTAAAATTCATTTTTGGCTATGCCAAGTCTTCATTGTGCTGGCTTCTTCCTCTTTTTGCAGCAATCGGGTTATGAATTCTCCACAGAAACCTTGCTGGAGTTTGGGTGGAGACTGGCATTTTGATGCTTCTTTTGGTCAATCCAGAGGACTCAGTCTTTTTCTTTTTTTGGCTGTGCTGAGCCTCTTTTTGATGCACGTGGGCTTTCTCTAGCTGTAGCAAGGAGAAGCGAGTTTCTAGTTACTTGTGTGCAGGCTTCTCATTGCTGTGGCTACTGTTGTTGCAGAGCACAGGCTTTAGAGCACAGGCTCAGTACTTGTGTTGCACGGGCTTAGTTGCTCTGAGGCACGTGGTATCCTCCCAGACCAGGGATCAAACCCGGGTCCTATGCATTGGCAGGTAGATTATTTCCCACTGGGCCACCAGGGAAGTTCTACTCAGTGTCTTTTAACTGGGCGCTTTGTACGTTAAAACACTGCCAAACAAAATGGGGATCATCAATCAATAACTGGGAGATCTGAAAACCAGGAGAGACTCCCTCAAACTTCACTAGATTTTCTGAAGAGGTGGATGGACCCAAAGACCCTTCCTGAAATACCAAGGCCAGAATGTCCAAAGCACAGTACGGTGCCTGCTTTTCTCAATCCTGCTTTCCCTCAGGGTGCACTGTCACTGGGCCACTGCAGTGACTGTTAAGCTTGATCCTTGAAGAAGCGGAATGGCAAGGCATTTTTCTCCTTAGACATGTTAGTATGAAGTAGCCCTTTGAAGAGTTGTGTGTTTCACATTCTGGCTTGTTGTCCCTACATAAAGCCAGTTCTTGTTTACTTAAACTGCTTAAATTCTAATTGCAGGAATATTCCTGGATCCAGCCAACACCCCACATCCAGCCCCACCCCTCCAGCACCCCACATCAACCCCGACCCAACCCCAACCTGGCCACCAGACCAGGTTTCAGTTCCCAGGCTTCTGAATCACTTCAGCCTCAGCAGCAGGACTCTAAGTACAGTTTGGTTCAGTCGCTGAACCAAAGAACCATGTCTGACTCTTTGTGACCCCATAGACTGCAGCACACCAGGCCTCCCTGTCCATCACCAACTCCCAGAGTTTACTCAGACTTATTGTGTCGGTGATGCCATCCAACCATCTCATCCTCTGTCGTTGGACATGCAGGATTCCAAATGTTATGCCAAAACATATGAGCATATGCCAAAACATTATGAGCTCTAGAATCAAACCTTTCTTTCCATTGTGATTATCCCGCACAATTTTAAGGGTTTATTAAAAGTGTTGCTGCTACTCTGCTGCTGCTGCTGCTAAGCTGCTTAGTCGTGTCCGACTCTGTGCGACCCCATAGGCAGCAGCCCACCAGGCTCCTCCCTCCCTGGGATTCTCCAGGCAAGAACACTGGAGTGGGTTGCCATTTCCTTCTCCAATGCATGAAAGTGAAAAATGAAAGTAAATTCACTCAGTCAGTCGTGTCCGACTAGTAGGGACCCCATGGACTGCAGCCCACTAAGCTCCTCTGTCCATGGGATTTTCCAGGCAAGAGTACTGGAGTGGGGTGTCATTGCCTTCTCCGATTGAAAGTGTTACAGTTACTTAAACCAATGAGCAATCAATGGTGCAATACGAGACGTGAGGAACCCTCAAGTACTTCTTACCCCTGACAAGATGCCCCGCCCGCTCCACTCGTGAGTTTACAGCAACTTCTGAAGCCGAGACTCGGTAGGTGCAGGCTCCCCGGGAATAGTGAGGCACTGTTTTTTGCTTTTCAGTCTTGTTGAGCTCCGCCGTAGGGTCCCCTCTACTCTATATCTGTGGTCGCAGGTCACTTCGGACCTTCCTAATCCCCCAGCCTTTCCTCCCCAAGTAAATTCAGTTGTTATCTTGAGAGGCCAGTGGTTTAATTTCCTTCTGACTCAGTGTAAAATCCTGAGGTAACATATCGTGCATGAAATATATAGTAATTTATAGGGGGAAAGTCATTATCATTGAGACATGGCACTTGATAATTTTGTAAATATACCAAAACACTTGTTCAGCAGCTAGCTTAGAATTTCATCTTTGCAACTGGTGGTGGAGCTGGAGTTCTTTCTTGAGTATTAGGGAGGCATATTACTGTTCTTTTCTGGTTTATATGACCAGGGTAATAAATTGACTACAGAGACTCTTCACTTTAGGAGATTATTTTCAGTGATGCTGGTTACTGGTATGAGCTCTAGAATCAAAGAAAAATATAAAGTGGTCTCTATGCTCTGATTTTTCCGACTTTTGAGACCCCATGAAGTGTAGCCCACCAGGCTCATGTGTCCATAGGATATCCCAGGCAAGAATACTGGAGTAGATTGCCACTTCTTAATCCTGGGGATCTTCTGACTCAGGGATAAAACCCCTATCTCTTGCATCTCCATCGGCAGGAGGATTGTTACCACTGAGCCATGTGGGATGCCTCTTTGGTCTGATACTACTGTTTACTTTGAATTAAAGAAATGCGTTTTGGTTGGTAGTTTTCCAGTCACTGAGACCGAGTGTGGATAATGCTGAATTATGGACTGCTGGCAAGTGCAGTGGAAAGTGGTGTATAATAGTGGGAAAATATCTTACGAGATCGGAGAATCTGAAGACATTTGAGGGGCAGTTTTAGATTTTGTGCATCAAGGTTGACTGTCAGTGCTACACTAAACCTGAGATGATTATGTGGGGCAGGTGGACAAGGAGCAGTTAGCTTCAAGTAACGAGGCCTGGTTATTTGTGGGAATGTTGTTGGTGGAATATTGTCAGATTAAAAATTGGTTGAAAATGCTTCTAGCTAACAGACCTTTGATACAGTTGAGTAGGAGTGGGTTGTCTTCATTAATTAAAATTAATCAGAAAAGGGAGGTTGTCTTGGAATTGTGAAGCCAGTGACAGGAGTGCTGTACACAGCTGTGTGGGATGTAGAGTCAGGGTTATTAATAGGCTCAGGTCTTGGAGTGCAACATGTGGGCTGATTGGATAAGATCTTAAGAATGGAAATCTGTGAGAATTGGTAATCCTGTTAATGGGAGACTTCATAATGAGGGCTGTAGTGGGGAAATGCATTGCTTTCAGCGGTTTATCTACTCAGAGTGGGGGATACTGATTTTACTGTTGTTAGAGTGGCCAGAAGCTTTGGAATCTAAGGGGCTATGAAGGAGGCCCCGCTTCCTTAAAGAGCTGGGGTATTTTCCATTTAGGTCAGTCAGGGACAACAGGTGCCAGTGAGATTGGGGCCTTTCTCTGTGACTTCTTCACTGAGCTCAGTTGAGCCAAATCTCAAGGATCTTTAAAACTCTGTGATATCCCCAGTTCCTGGCATGTTTTCCCGGGAGGGCCAGTTTCTTGGTCTCCATGCTGAGTGCCCGGTGCCCTTGCATTTGCGGCTTGTGTGTTTCTGTGTGTTGCCCGGGCCCAGTGGTCTCTGCTGTTTAGCCCTGTTGCTCAACAGAGCACAGAAAAGTGGTGAAAAAATGTGGGAAAGTGGAGAGGAAGCTATCGGGGTCTAGGAGAGTTGTGAGAGGAGGCAGGTTTCGGCCTCTGGATGAGCCCTGTGAATGGTGTATGCGTGTGTTGCAAGCACAGTGGTGTGACCCAGTTCAAGCTCGCTCTGCTGCCTGCGAGAGAGGCCAGTGCTTCGGGGAGACGACTTCTTGAGGCAAACAATGGGACTTCATTTTGAAAACCAACTGACCAAGAAGATGGCTCACTAATATCTCACAATAGCCATCTTGTTGGTGTCTGGATGCCAGATTCTTTTATGAAACTAGAGAAAGAAGCAGTGAGGAAATAAAGTCAGAAGGGAGGATCGAGAGGGAGAGGCAGTGGGGAAGTAAGGTCAAAAGGGCCAGCAGTAAAGGGCCATCAGTCTTCCAGTACATCTCAGGGACAGCCAGCCTTCTGTGTTCATCTCCTTTCCTGCAGGCATTCACAGGTTGTGAGATCAGAGCATCTCCCTGTGAGCTCAACAAAGGCACTTTAGTTTAACAGTCAGGCCAAGAGGTAGGGTCCTCTGAGGCCAGCCATTATGGAGGATTACAATAACCACAGCAGTGAGAAGCAAGGCAAAGAAACCGTTCCCACTTGGAATCAGAATTGGCTCTTCCCTGCAACAGTTGTGGGATCACGTTGTGTGGAACTGTTGACAAGGGTGGTCTCAGTTTTGACTGGAGGACCTGGATGTGGGCTCATGGCTAATTGTGGGTTGCCTGGAAGGGTGGGCATGCCACAGTGTCTTAGCTCAGTTTGCCTGGGACACAGATGCTGTGTCTGAGGTTTGTGTGTGTTGGTTGATTGGGAAGGTCATGATCCTACCTGTGGAGGAAGGAAGGAAGTGGAACTGGGAAGAGGACTGTCACCTGGCATTGTGTTAGAATCAAGGCCTGAGCTCAGCCTACAGGGATGAATGGGTGCGTTGGTCCTGGAGGTGGGATCCAAAAATAACTGTTGGTAAAATCCCAGAGATGATATTTTTGGTTACTTTTACTATTTTCTGTTATTTTGAGTTGTAATGAAGAAGGTTTCTGATGGACTTGGAAGGGAACAAGACCTTGGAGTGTATCTTTGAAAGTTGTTGAAGTCTCACTGGGACATGTGCATCAGCATACACATCTTCTTTTTATTATTAGAGTTCGGAGATGACAGTTTTGGGGCTGGCTGAGGTTATCGTGACTGATAAGAATTGTCTTGAATCCGGTTTGCTGCTCGGGTGCCTTCATGTGTATTATTCCATCATAAATGCATGAGTTGTTAAACCTTGGAATCTTTCTGGGGATTGCATAGCACAATGGATGGATTATTACTAAATGTGTGGAGAGTGTGTTGAACCAGATGAAATTTCATAAAGGTGTCTCAACCTAGAAGGAAAATGGTGGTAAACTTTGATGGCAGAGGGATTTCGTTAGGGAGGGGCCATTAAATCTCAGGATGTAGGGAAAGATCGGGCTCCCCAGGTGGTGCTAGTGATAAAGAATCACCTGCCAGTGCAGGAGACATAAGAGACATGGGTTTGATCCCTGAATCGGGAGGAGAGCGTGGCAACCTACTCCATGATCAGAGGAGTCCAGTGGACTACTGTCCATAGGGTCGCAAAGAGTCAGACATGATTGAAGCATCTTAGCTCACGGGTACAGGGAAGGATTATTCATAGACTCTGAGGACCATCAGCTCCATAGCAATCTGGAGTACAAAGGCTTATTCTGGAGATGATGCAGCTGCTTTTTCTTGCTGCCAGTGCAGTGGGGTTCTCTCTATGTCTTTCCAAATCACGTGCATGTGCCACATACTTGCACAATACAGATAAACAGAAACTCTTGTGAATGGTTGGTGGGAATGTAAATCTCTCTGCTAAGTCACTTCAGTGGTATCCGACTCTGTGTGACCCCATGGACCGCAGCCCACCAGGCTCCCCTGTCCCTGGGATTCTCCTGGCAAGAACACTGGAGTGGGTTGCCATTTCCTTCTCCAATGCATGAAAGTGAAAAGTGAAAGTGAAGGTGCTCAGTCATGTCTGACTTTTCGCGACTCCATGGACTGCCGCCCACCAGGCTCCTCCGTCCATGGGACTTTCCAGGCAAGAGTACTGGAGCAGGGTAAATAGTACATGGAAAACAGTATGGAAGTTCCTCAAATATTAAAAAGAGAACATGCATAAGATCTCAGAGTCTCACTTCTGATTATATACGCAAAGGAAGCAGAATCAGTATATTAAAAAATATATTTATTTATTTGACTCCCATGGGCCTTAGTTGTGGATCACGAGATCTTTTTCGCATCACGCAGGCCCTTTCATCCTGGCAGGGGGCTCTGGAGTATGCCTGCTCTGTCTTTACGGTACCTGGGGTTAGTTGCTCTGCTGCATGTGGGATCTTATATCCCCAACCAAGGATTGAACAAGAATTGAGTCCCCTTTGTTGCAAGGCAGGTTCTTAACCTGGAATTCCTGTCAAAAATCAGTATTTTGAAGGAGTTACCTGCATTTGTATAATCAATATTTCTTTATTCACAACAATCATTTTTCTTCAAATGACACAGTTTTATTTCAGTTCTTCATAACAGAACCTAGTAATGCCCCAAAGGCTCTCAAGGTTAAAAGAATCTATTAGAGTTTCTTTTCATGATGAAATCAAAGAAGAGTTAATTTGGGGGTTATATACTAATAATTTGCACTTGAGCTATTCTCTCCACACTCTGTCCATAGTGGAGCTTTTATAGACTCTAGCCCCCTAAAACCTACTCCCCTGTTTATGGATGTTCCTGTATGATATTTCCCAATGTCCTCTTTTGTTCCCAATAAAACCAATAGTATGCACCTGATTTACATGAAGTGAAAATAGGAAAATAAACATGTAAACGATTAGGAAGTAAACTTCAGAACTAAGGTTAAACTGCTCTCTTTTTGACCTTGGAGAATTCTGAAATAATTTATTTGGGATTATTTATTTATTATTGGCTGAACAGCTGTGGCTCAGGGGCTTAGTGGCTCTACAGCACATGGGAATTTANACTTATATTGCTGGGCTTGAAAACATTTTCTAGATTGTCTTAGTACCATTTTATATGTTACTGCACTGTTTGCATGGCCACAGAAGTGATCTGTTCTCCCTTTGGGTTTTCTCCCTACTTTAGCTCCAGCCAAAAATGAAGCGTTAATCCCACATTTTGGGCAGACATCTTGCCTGCTCCTAAGAAACTCAACTGCCAGCCAGTATTACTGGAGAGATTTTAAAATGTGTCTCTACAGGCACAGGCTACAGGGTGCAAAATGGATTGTGGAAAATCTAGGAATATCAAGACTGTCTTCCTCTCAAAATTTGCAAGTACATGTCTTTTAAGCAAAGATGAGCAAGGACCCTTTTCTCAGCTCCCTACCAACATTATGCTTAAATCATGGTGAATATTTGTCTGCCACTACCTCAAAGTAATATCTTCAACAACAAACCACAGTGTGTGTGTGTTTTCAGCCTAATGTAGGTACTCAGCTTCATATAGCTTTGGGTCCAAAGCATCCTTCCTGAACACCTTTCTCCCCTTCCTCATTGTTTCACATATTTGGATTTTCAAATGAAAGGGAAAATTTCTACACAATCAAAAGTGAAGCTCAAGTCTTACAGAAATAACCTAAGACCACCCAAATAATCACATGCAGAGGCTGTTAATTTAGAACTCGCTGAAGCAATCAGCTGTCACTATTTGTATCTGACAATGACTCAAAGGCAGGTAAGAGGGTGGGAGAGATTTCAAGTGAAAACAGAGAAGGCTTCAGTATTCTCTGACTGGAGTTTGTTGGTGTGTAAAACTGGAGGCAGCTTACGTGAGTATCTCATGGGATTGTTTGGGGAGCATGTTTGACTTTCTTTGGTTGATCTTGAGACAGAAGGATGAGGGACAGAGGAGGGACAGCAAAGTTGAGTCCATGACCAAGTTTTTAACTGTTCTGTACCAACTGCTGGAGACATTGTGGGTCAACTTCCTGGGCTTCTTATTTGGGTCAGAATTTATGTCTGGCAATAGGTGGCCTGGCAATTGTCCACCTCTGCATTCAGTCTCTTGGTCTGGAAAAAGGACTCACTTGACAGTGAAGGTGTAGAGGTGTGCTGTCCAGTACAGTAACCTCTAGTTTCATATGGTATTGAGCATTTGAAATGTAGTTAATCTGAAATGAAATGTGCTATAAATGTACAATGCACACTGAATTTCAGAGCCTCCTTATGAAAAAAGAGAATAATAACATTAATGATGTTTTAATATTGAGCAGGTGTTAAATGACAATATTGGGGATATATTAGGTTGAATGAAATATATTACTAAGATTAATTTCACCTCTTTCTTTTTTACTTTTTTTATAGTGCCCAGGAGAAAAAAAATTAAATACCATATGTGGGTCACATTTGTGGCTTGCACTGTATTCCTCTTGGACAGTGCTGAAATAGAGGGTTGATGTATTAAAGTCTCAGGAGTGAAGGTGGTGTTTTCCCTGAGAATCCTTTACAAATGCTATGTATTGTACATTTTCCATAACCAGGGCAGAGCAGTTCATAATGAGATGGCTCTTTTTTGACTCAGGAGCTAAGGAGAAAAGACTTACTTGTTCAAAATATCACTACTTAAAATTTTCATAGGATTGGTTCTACATATCTTTGGGGGGAGGCTGCATTTTGGTTTAGGCAATCCTTTTAAGGTACCTTTTAATTATATAAATACCAAATAATACAAGAGGTGAACTGAATGGATGAATCCCTAACTGGTATTAAAAACTGAAAGAGTTGCTTTTCTAAACTGAAGAATTATCATGGTGTTAACATGTTTCTCTTGTCTAAAGAAGGAAGCTAGCAAGCAAACATAATAAGCAGAGCCTAGGATTCAGGAAGGAGATAGCTGAGCAGAACTCGCTGTCTTTATTTCTGAGGATGAGGGTGACCTTGGAGTAGAGAGTGGCTATCATTTGAGAGCTAAGGAGGAAGCCGGGGACCCCTTACAGTGGAATTTGAGAAGTAACGTGAACTGAACTGAACTGAAGGTCTAATAACCAGTTTTAAACTCTTCTCTTTTTCTCTCTTGTAACTTCTTTTTCTTTCTCTTTTCTTTTATTTTTAATATCCTCAAGTCTGTAATAAAGTCAGACATTGGAGTTGGTTTGGCACTTCCTCGGGGAAATGGAAGGAAGGACCACATCCACATTTAAGGTCGATGAAGCCTGTGCATCAAATCCTTCACTTTCATCCTCCTCCTCTGTAGCACTATTTGTTTAGATACAAGCATTTAAAAGAAGACATCCCACTTTAATACGGTAAAACTATTACCCACTATTGTCTTCTGTGAATCTTTCTTCTGTTGGCTCAAGAATGCAGAACTGTAGCCAGTCTCAAAGGGTGCATACTATTGAAAGGGTTACTGAAGATTAAAAATAGCATGGCAGTTTATCTTGGATTGCTGGGTATTGGTTTACTTTCCTCACAAAAACAGGCTTTAATTACAGAGCAAAGAATAAACTGGACTTGATTGCTCCTCCGAAAGACTGACATTTCAGTCTCTCCCACAAAATGCTTATTGATGTTGATGTACGAAAAAGAGAAGAGTCGGAATACAAAGGAGCTTTGTGTTGCCAGCAGTTGGGAAAGCATCTTTTGTCTTCCCAACTTAGTCATTTTGATATGGAAGTCAGTGTGAGAGAATAAATATCAAACAGAACATTGTCATTTTCAGAATCTCTTTTGTGACTGTACTTTAGAAAACACCCACAGTAAGACAATTGAAGTGTGTGGTTTTTTTTTGTTTTTTGTTTTTTTTTGAGCTGCTAGAAGAAAAAGAAACAAAAACTGACCGAATCCCAAATTCATGCTTAGGAAAAGATATTATTTATAATAATTATACTGCATTTTCCACACATGTTGAAAGACAGATGATTAAATATTCAAAAAGGAGAGGAAAAAGCCTCATTCAGAATAATTGGTGACATATAAACCCCTCTGTGAATGCAGTTTGGGTTTAATTAAAATGCATATGCAGTGATATATTCCAAAAGAAGAGACAGTACCAGATATTCAGGACTAAATGTGTTGGAGTCTTTTCCCACCCCAGCAAGGGGCTGCATAACATACATTAGAAAAATATTCCTTGCAAGTAGGTAAACAGCTGCTATTAGCTAGATAAAGAAGGTAGACCACAGTGGATAATGTGTAAATAGAAAGAAATCCATCTGAAAACAACTCTTAAGAACACAAGAAAAGGGATGTCCTTAGGGGTGACCATCGGATGGGCAGGGCACATAGATTTTGATGGGGAAACATACATAGCTAGAAATATTTTCTGATGTGTATTATGAATTCCAGCTCTCAGGTTATTGGCTAGTGTTCCTACTTTTTTCTGAATTGTCACAGCAAGTCCCAATAAGATGGAGTGAAGAGAGAGTGAGAGAGAGACAGAAATAGAGAATATTTTTCATTGATTCCAAAGAATATAAAAGCAACAAGTTTTATTTAAATATTATTTTCCAAAATGAGAAGAAACTGAAGTCAAACCATATTTAAGAAAAGAGACACAGATATATAGAACAGTCTTTTGGACTCTGTGGGAGAGGGAGAGAGTGGGATGAGTTGGGAGAATGGCATTGAAACATGTATAATATCATATACGAAATGAATTGCCAGTCCAGGTTTGACGCATGATACTAGATGCTTGGGGCTGGCGCACTGAGATGACCCAGAGGGATGGTACAGGGACGGAGGCGGAAGGGGGGTTCAGGATGGGGAACACGTGTAACCCATGGCAGATTCATGTTGATGTATGGCAAAACCAATACAATATCGTAAAGTAATTCGCCTCCAATTAAAATAAATAAATTTATATTTAAAAAAATAAAATAAAAAGGTGATGTGAAATATCTCTAAAGTCCACAGAATTTCTTACCATTCCTCAAGAGAGTGTGACATTTGTAGCGAGATAAGAGGAGTCCAAAACAAGATTTCACTCACAGTTAGCTTAAGCTAGTTCTTGGCACCCTTAAATCCTCATCATTCTCAAGTATGCAGAAGGAATGCTTTAAATAACTCATGAAAATGGCAAAGTAGAGTTTTAGATTTCAAAACATTTCAGTGAGAAGCAACCCAAATGAACAGCATCAAAATCATCATTCTCTAGCAGAATCTCCCCCATTCCCTGCCCCGATCTGTGCCAATATGCTCAGATACAACCCAGAGCAAATGGGACACATGTACTCCTGCCTTTTAAAGACTGCACCAATTGTTATTTCTTTTTCAGTTGTGGTACTAAGTCAAGTGTCCTTTTATGGACTGGTAAAATGAAACTCTGAAGATAAAATTATTTTTCCAAATAGTAGGACAGTGGCAATACTTCCAAGATATTCAATGGTAAGACCCAATTTAATGACGAATTTTAATAAGAATCTCAGTAGTGCTAGAACTTTGTTCAACTAATTATTAATCTGTAAGACATTTTAGGTACTCAGCATGCATTTCAGAGATATTATTTATTTAAAGGTAGGTTAAAAAAAATGAAACAAATTATTGAGATAACAGGTTCACTGCTTTTGAGTAAATTGAGAAAATGGCTGTAGTCCAAAGTAGTATTGATTATCCAGCTTTTTCTAGGTGAGCTGATCGCAGAAAATGTGACTCCCAGATTCTGTCTGTCTTTATTACAGAATTAAGTGGATAAACCTGAGGCTCTATTACAAGTGAGATATCTATGAAGGAAAGTCAGAACTAACGAATGCTCACTTTCTGGAACAGCACTATTTGTCTGAATTCACAGATGCTGTGGTACTGTTACAATTACTCAACTCCCTAGGTTATAGTGGCTCAAACTCTGCCACTGACATTTTAACCTGTGCCCCAACTGTTTTATTTGTCATTTTGCCACCTGTGCACTCAGACCAGAACAGAGGGGATGGCTAGAAGCTGTAATATTGATGGCTGAGGTCAAAAAAGTCATCACATTCCATTGGGCTGCTAGTGGAAAGAGTTCCTATCTCTGAATTCATCTCAAGGCAATAGCTGTCTTCTCAATGAAGAGTTTTAACTGCACCCTTAAAATATACACTTTCCTGCAATAGACTTATTTATGCTGCCAGTCACTGTCTCAATGAATGTTATCTCTTTTCACCTCTAAGTAGAATTTACTGCTTGAGAAGGCATATTTGTTATAATTCCTTGAACTTTGTGTATTTAAGCTTGTGACCTAATCAATAGATTATAGATGCTTAGATGAGATACTTGATCGGATTAGAGCAAAACAGTTTCACTCTGATTCAATATTATATAATTTGTACATCATTTTTTTTTATAGTATGTGGTGAATGAAGTAAAATATAAAGGGAGAGATGATTAGGAAGACCTTATTTTGACTTGTATCTTAANAGATGCTTAGATGAGATACTTGATCGGATTAGAGCAAAACAGTTTCACTCTGATTCAATATTATATAATTTGTACATCATTTTTTTTTATAGTATGTGGTGAATGAAGTAAAATATAAAGGGAGAGATGATTAGGAAGACCTTATTTTGACTTGTATCTTAAATCTTATGCATGAAGCTTTAGAATATATATACTTCTAATATGAGTATCTTAGAGTCTGATCAAAATATGAAAACATTGATTTCTTATACAAGACTATCTAGCAAAGTTGCCTCAGTTGTAACACATACAGTAAGCATAAGATAAGTGAAATTCATCCTCTACACTATCTTAAAGGCCTATACTAAAATCCAGTAATGAGAACTTCTTAGTAGCAATAAACATTACAACTGCTCCTTTTTAGATATACTTTTGTTTTCCCCCAGAAAAAACAATAGGAAGGTATTTTGTAAAAGAGACTGTTATGATGGAGGTCTTTATTACTCTGGATGGTCTTGAGCATAGTTCCTTACCTCACTGTACCTCAACTTCCATTAACTATAATATAAAGCAAAGGAAACTGTTCAGTTGGTCTCCGAGTTTCCTTTTAGCATCGAGATTCAAAGACATTCTGAGTTTCCAAAATAGCATCATACTGCAGAGAAAACAATAAGCATATTTAAGGTATTAATACTAATGTTTTATCTCCTTGTGACTTGGCCGCTGTCTCTGACAGTGGATATGTGGTATTCTGTATGTACATCATAGATAACTTCTAAATTGCTACTTCCTATGACAGAAAATAGAATCTCTTAAGGCTATTTTTGAATCAAATAAAATTTTTTATCCTTGGTAAATAAAAGCAAGCTCAGTATATAGATGCTTATTCTTTGCCAGAATTAGGTATCAAACTTGTCTTTGGTGAAAAGTCAGTGGTCTAGGAACTGGTTCTGCATCCATAGGCTAAACTTATGGGTTTGTTTCAGTGATACTTTATACCCTGAGTTGCCACTGAGATTATTCTGTATTTGGAATACTTATCAATAAAATCATGCTGAGAATGTGAAAAGATTTCACTGTAGACTAATTTATATTTCACTGCATGATTTTTCCCTTTTTGCTAAAATCTGTGAAGATTCTAAACTGTCTCTTCCTCCTACAGTAGACTTAGCATGTGTTCATGGGGCTAGAAAGGAGCCCATCCCTAACCCTCCCCTTCAAACCTAATAAATATCAGAGCCAGACTGAAGTTAGCTGAGGTTTAGTGATAAAGGCACTGACTGAGACAATCAGTTTGTGTTTGTTGTAAGAAGCAAGGCTAGTGTAATTCCCTGAATGGTATACTGGCTAGAAAATAAGTAGCTAGTTTTCTGGAAATTGCAAGCAGGTCTGCATTTGCAAAGCCTATAATGGGAAAGGGAATGAATAGATTTTTTAATAACACTCTTAATGACCATTTCTGCACAACACACCTAATACCATTAACTTAATCCAAGGAAGACTGATATTTCTACCTTAAGCAAGCTGTAGATATTGGCAAAACTCTTCTTGGAGTTACAGCACTTTTTGCCCCTTTTGAAAAAGGAAAGAAAAAAGCACCTACTAGCTATACCCTAGGAGAATAAATCATGATCTGATTACATAGTTTAGCTGGCAAATAAATTTGTGAATTTTCCAACATTTATAAAGCACATGTGTTGAAATGCTGAACTCCTGCCCCTGCTGAAGCTTTTAGGGCCCTGTTGAGACACACAGATACAGAGAGAAAATATGTAGAATAATGAGAAGCATTTTCATGATATTTAGTAATATTTGCTCTCAGAATTCTATTAATTTAAGAGAATGACTTGCAACTGTTACTGCATTAAGAAACTTGGCAAGCACTAGAGTATAATTATTTCTGCTATCACACTGACACACACAAAATNGTCACAGAGCAGTGGCTCTGGAACCCAGTCATATATCAAACTCCCACTGGCTATCTATTTTACATATGGTAATATATATATATTTCAATGTGATTCTCTCAAATCATGTTACACTATTTCTTTTGTTTTTTCAAGTTTTTTTCCTTAGCGTTATTTTTTCTGTCCTTATGTTGTGACTGAGATTTAAAGTTTAATTTACATTTCCTCTCTGCCTTACACTAACAAATGCATAAGTCAGTGGGTTATTTTGAGACTTTTGTAATGTGAAAATGCACAGAAGACAATGACAGGGAACATAGTAGCTGCCCTATAAACATGAAGAAAGTTCCTTTAGGACTTGAGTTCAGGCAGTTAATACACATAGAAATATTATAGTGCAATATTGGTGATAATATTTTTGGTGAAACTAAATTGTAATGTCTTCTTAAGATGTTATTTTACAGTCTGCTTTGTTGTCCACATCTGATGGAACTTTTGGAAACAGACACCAAAGAAAAGAGAGAATATATAATTGTAAATAAAACCTAAAACTGCCTCTTTACTGTCAAGTGATCATCTAGTAATTTTTGACATTCCATTACGTNAAACTTATGGGTTTGTTTCAGTGATACTTTATACCCTGAGTTGCCACTGAGATTATTCTGTATTTGGAATACTTATCAATAAAATCATGCTGAGAATGTGAAAAGATTTCACTGTAGACTAATTTATATTTCACTGCATGATTTTTCCCTTTTTGCTAAAATCTGTGAAGATTCTAAACTGTCTCTTCCTCCTACAGTAGACTTAGCATGTGTTCATGGGGCTAGAAAGGAGCCCATCCCTAACCCTCCCCTTCAAACCTAATAAATATCAGAGCCAGACTGAAGTTAGCTGAGGTTTAGTGATAAAGGCACTGACTGAGACAATCAGTTTGTGTTTGTTGTAAGAAGCAAGGCTAGTGTAATTCCCTGAATGGTATACTGGCTAGAAAATAAGTAGCTAGTTTTCTGGAAATTGCAAGCAGGTCTGCATTTGCAAAGCCTATAATGGGAAAGGGAATGAATAGATTTTTTAATAACACTCTTAATGACCATTTCTGCACAACACACCTAATACCATTAACTTAATCCAAGGAAGACTGATATTTCTACCTTAAGCAAGCTGTAGATATTGGCAAAACTCTTCTTGGAGTTACAGCACTTTTTGCCCCTTTTGAAAAAGGAAAGAAAAAAGCACCTACTAGCTATACCCTAGGAGAATAAATCATGATCTGATTACATAGTTTAGCTGGCAAATAAATTTGTGAATTTTCCAACATTTATAAAGCACATGTGTTGAAATGCTGAACTCCTGCCCCTGCTGAAGCTTTTAGGGCCCTGTTGAGACACACAGATACAGAGAGAAAATATGTAGAATAATGAGAAGCATTTTCATGATATTTAGTAATATTTGCTCTCAGAATTCTATTAATTTAAGAGAATGACTTGCAACTGTTACTGCATTAAGAAACTTGGCAAGCACTAGAGTATAATTATTTCTGCTATCACATTGACACACACAAAATAAATAAAACCATTCACGGAATATGTGTATGTATTTATGGCTCTTCTTATTTATGTTATTGTGATTTACAGTTCCCAGAAATTTGCCTCCTTCCTTCCTCCATGATGGAGAAAGAAGTATATACACACATGGCATTGCATTTCTGACAATTCGTATTCCTCAAAATAGCTAATTCTAAATAGGACATGCTAATCCCTAGGAAAGCTATTAATGAAGTCTTAGCATCTGCCTTATGGACATCTGAAAGTGATAGCTTTTCCATGGCAGTGTTCACCAGTGTTTGCCGAGTGGCTAAGCAGGACAGTTCTTCACTGTGTGAGACTGTCCAGAGCATTGCAGCCACTTCGCATCTCTAACTCCAGATCTACTAAATGCTAAGAATCATTGTGTCTTCATATCTAAACACTTTTGATTAATCACCATTTGAAGATCACTGGAGAAGGAAATGGCAACCCACTCCAGTGTTCTTGCCTGGAGAATCCCAGGGACGGGGGAACACTTCAAGAATGACCCTTAGGTTACCCTGGGATGATCTGAGGAAGGGCTGCTATACTAAGCTTTCTCTTTTTTAATAGAAGTGTTGGCTCAGCAATAAAGAATTTGCCTGCAATTCAGGAGACATGGTTTTGATTCCTGGTTTGGGAAGATACCCTAGAGGAGGGCATAGCAACCCACTCCAGTATTCTTGCTTGGGAAATTCCAAGAGGAGCCTGGTGGGCTGTAGTCCATGGGGGTCACAAGAATTGGACAATGACTTAGCAACTAAACCACCACCACATGTTTGATTTACAATACTATATCAGTTTCAGCATATCGTGTACAGCATAGCGATTCAGTACTTTTTCAGATTATGTTCCATTTTAGGTTATTGCAAGATAATAGGTACAACTCCCTGTGTTACACAGTATATCCTTGTTGTTTTTCTATTTTATATGTAGTTTGTATCTGTTAATCCCGTACCCCTATGTCCCTCCCTTCTTTCCTCTCTGCTTTGGTGACCACATGTTTGCTTTCTGTATCTGTGAGTTTGTTTCTGTTTTGCATATATATTCACTTGTATTATTTTTTAGAGTCCACATATAAATGATATCATATAGTATTTGGCTTTCTTTGCCTGACTTATTTCATTAAGCATAATATCTCTAGGTACATCCACAGTGCTGCAAATGACAATATTCCATTCCTTTTTATGACTGAATAAAATGCCATTGCCTCTAATAATTATGTAGAATGTGGAAAACTCAGAATGCCTCCTCTCCCTAGGGCCTTATGCAATATGCCTTGTATTTTTTAAAGTAATTGCTCTTTGCCTGATGGGATGTAACTAAGTTAAAGAAAAGTAAAACAAAAATAACACCATCTTCACTGGCCCTGCTGGCTGAATCATAGTACCTTGCTATGCCCAAAGGACTTCCCTAAGAAGGGTAAGATTGAAGAGTTTGTTCCAGAATATTTAATCATCAGGACACAGGTATGTATTGTCCTGAGGACAAGGAAAGGCTAATGTGATCACTCCATTCCACAAGGATTTTTTGGAAACTGAGTCAGTTAACTTAGCCAGAAGTTAATCAGGAAGTTAACTAAGGGACGCATGGAGATAGGAATCAGTGTAAGCTCAACTCAGTTCAGCAAACTGGATTGATAACTAGCAAAATGTTAGGGTTTTTTCCTGGAAGATAACCAGTGATTTAATTTTGCTTCTACATTTTTCCACTGCGTTTTGAAATTTGGGATTTTTTTTAAGGAAAACATGATTCAGATAATCTTTTTTTTTTTTTTTTTTTAAGGCAGAATGCCACATTCAGCACATCAATTAGATGTGTCTGGAATCTTGAAAGTTTGATCACTATGCATTCCTCATACAAATGGACCTTGAGAGTTTGTTTGAAGGTTCTAGCAGCAGAGGGCAGCTATTTGTATATTCTCTGTTGGGGAAGATCATCTTCTTCGACTGTGTGTACACCTTCAGGAGGAACACACACACAGGGGTGAGGAAAAAAGGGGATGCTCACCTAATCAGCCAAACCAACGCTGGTGCTCAGTGAGGTGACAGCGTTGCAGCCAGACTACCCTCATATCCGATACTCTCTTAACTTGATATGACAGCAACATAGTGACAAGTAGGCAAAAGTCTTAACAAAAATGACTAAAACTAAAATAAAGTAAACCCACCTGAATGCTAAAGTGAGGTCGGATTCTTTCATTGAATGTAATACTCATAAAAGGATAGAAATGTGAAGGCTGTTATCATCATCTAGTTGACTACATACCTCACAGATAAGGAAACGTGTGGCAGAGAAAATGATATGAATTCACTGAACTATTTTAAACTTTTCTTGGGCACACAAAATGACGAATTTGACAGCCCACCTTGAACATACTGGCTATTGAATTCTCTCCAATGGGATGGAGGCAGAAATGATGTACATCATTTCCAGACCCAACCATGATATATCATGTGCCATCTTTTGCTCTCTCTTCTTCAGAGTCTNCATTGCTTTCAGCGGTTTATCTACTCAGAGTGGGGGATACTGATTTTACTGTTGTTAGAGTGGCCAGAAGCTTTGGAATCTAAGGGGCTATGAAGGAGGCCCCGCTTCCTTAAAGAGCTGGGGTATTTTCCATTTAGGTCAGTCAGGGACAACAGGTGCCAGTGAGATTGGGGCCTTTCTCTGTGACTTCTTCACTGAGCTCAGTTGAGCCAAATCTCAAGGATCTTTAAAACTCTGTGATATCCCCAGTTCCTGGCATGTTTTCCCGGGAGGGCCAGTTTCTTGGTCTCCATGCTGAGTGCCCGGTGCCCTTGCATTTGCGGCTTGTGTGTTTCTGTGTGTTGCCCGGGCCCAGTGGTCTCTGCTGTTTAGCCCTGTTGCTCAACAGAGCACAGAAAAGTGGTGAAAAAATGTGGGAAAGTGGAGAGGAAGCTATCGGGGTCTAGGAGAGTTGTGAGAGGAGGCAGGTTTCGGCCTCTGGATGAGCCCTGTGAATGGTGTATGCGTGTGTTGCAAGCACAGTGGTGTGACCCAGTTCAAGCTCGCTCTGCTGCCTGCGAGAGAGGCCAGTGCTTCGGGGAGACGACTTCTTGAGGCAAACAATGGGACTTCATTTTGAAAACCAACTGACCAAGAAGATGGCTAACTAATATCTCACAATAGCCATCTTGTTGGTGTCTGGATGCCAGATTCTTTTATGAAACTAGAGAAAGAAGCAGTGAGGAAATAAAGTCAGAAGGGAGGATCGAGAGGGAGAGGCAGTGGGGAAGTAAGGTCAAAAGGGCCAGCAGTAAAGGGCCATCAGTCTTCCAGTACATCTCAGGGACAGCCAGCCTTCTGTGTTCATCTCCTTTCCTGCAGGCATTCACAGGTTGTGAGATCAGAGCATCTCCCTGTGAGCTCAACAAAGGCACTTTAGTTTAACAGTCAGGCCAAGAGGTAGGGTCCTCTGAGGCCAGCCATTATGGAGGATTACAATAACCACAGCAGTGAGAAGCAAGGCAAAGAAACCGTTCCCACTTGGAATCAGAATTGGCTCTTCCCTGCAACAGTTGTGGGATCACGTTGTGTGGAACTGTTGACAAGGGTGGTCTCAGTTTTGACTGGAGGACCTGGATATGGGCTCATGGCTAATTGTGGGTTGCCTGGAAGGGTGGGCATGCCACAGTGTCTTAGCTCAGTTTGCCTGGGACACAGATGCTGTGTCTGAGGTTTGTGTGTGTTGGTTGATTGGGAAGGTCATGATCCCACCTGTGGAGGAAGGAAGGAAGTGGAACTGGGAAGAGGACTGTCACCTGGCATTGTGTTAGAATCAAGGCCTGAGCTCAGCCTACAGGGATGAATGGGTGCGTTGGTCCTGGAGGTGGGATCCAAAAATAACTGTTGGTAAAATCCCAGAGATGATATTTTTGGTTACTTTTACTATTTTCTGTTATTTTGAGTTGTAATGAAGAAGGTTTCTGATGGACTTGGAAGGGAACAAGACCTTGGAGTGTATCTTTGAAAGTTGTTGAAGTCTCACTGGGACATGTGCATCAGCATACACATCTTCTTTTTATTATTAGAGTTCGGAGATGACAGTTTTGGGGCTGGCTGAGGTTATCGTGACTGATAAGAATTGTCTTGAATCCGGTTTGCTGCTCGGGTGCCTTCATGTGTATTATTCCATCATAAATGCATGAGTTGTTAAACCTTGGAATCTTTCTGGGGATTGCATAGCACAATGGATGGATTATTACTAAATGTGTGGAGAGTGTGTTGAACCAGATGAAATTTCATAAAGGTGTCTCAACCTAGAAGGAAAATGGTGGTAAACTTTGATGGCAGAGGGATTTCGTTAGGGAGGGGCCATTAAATCTCAGGATGTAGGGAAAGATCGGGCTCCCCAGGTGGTGCTAGTGATAAAGAATCACCTGCCAGTGCAGGAGACATAAGAGACATGGGTTTGATCCCTGAATCGGGAGGAGAGCGTGGCAACCTACTCCATGATCAGAGGAGTCCAGTGGACTACTGTCCATAGGGTCGCAAAGAGTCAGACATGATTGAAGCATCTTAGCTCACGGGTACAGGGAAGGATTATTCATAGACTCTGAGGACCATCAGCTCCATAGCAATCTGGAGTACAAAGGCTTATTCTGGAGATGATGCAGCTGCTTTTTCTTGCTGCCAGTGCAGTGGGGTTCTCTCTATGTCTTTCCAAATCACGTGCATGTGCCACATACTTGCACAATACAGATAAACAGAAACTCTTGTGAATGGTTGGTGGGAATGTAAATCTCTCTGCTAAGTCACTTCAGTGGTATCCGACTCTGTGTGACCCCATGGACCGCAGCCCACCAGGCTCCCCTGTCCCTGGGATTCTCCTGGCAAGAACACTGGAGTGGGTTGCCATTTCCTTCTCCAATGCATGAAAGTGAAAAGTGAAAGTGAAGGTGCTCAGTCATGTCTGACTTTTCGCGACTCCATGGACTGCCGCCCACCAGGCTCCTCCGACCATGGGACTTTCCAGGCAAGAGTACTGGAGCAGGGTAAATAGTACATGGAAAACAGTATGGAAGTTCCTCAAATATTAAAAAGAGAACATGCATAAGATCTCAGAGTCTCACTTCTGATTATATACGCAAAGGAAGCAGAATCAGTATATTAAAAAATATATTTATTTATTTGACTCCCATGGGCCTTAGTTGTGGATCACGAGATCTTTTTCGCATCACGCAGGCCCTTTCATCCTGGCAGGGGGCTCTGGAGTATGCCTGCTCTGTCTTTACGGTACCTGGGGTTAGTTGCTCTGCTGCATGTGGGATCTTATATCCCCAACCAAGGATTGAACAAGAATTGAGTCCCCTTTGTTGCAAGGCAGGTTCTTAACCTGGAATTCCTGTCAAAAATCAGTATTTTGAAGGAGTTACCTGCATTTGTATAATCAATATTTCTTTATTCACAACAATCATTTTTCTTCAAATGACACAGTTTTATTTCAGTTCTTCATAACAGAACCTAGTAATGCCCCAAAGGCTCTCAAGGTTAAAAGAATCTATTAGAGTTTCTTTTCATGATGAAATCAAAGAAGAGTTAATTTGGGGGTTATATACTAATAATTTGCACTTGAGCTATTCTCTCCACACTCTGTCCATAGTGGAGCTTTTATAGACTCTAGCCCCCTAAAACCTACTCCCCTGTTTATGGATGTTCCTGTATGATATTTCCCAATGTCCTCTTTTGTTCCCAATAAAACCAATAGTATGCACCTGATTTACATGAAGTGAAAATAGGAAAATAAACATGTAAACGATTAGGAAGTAAACTTCAGAACTAAGGTTAAACTGCTCTCTTTTTGACCTTGGAGAATTCTGAAATAATTTATTTGGGATTATTTATTTATTATTGGCTGAACAGCTGTGGCTCAGGGGCTTAGTGGCTCTACAGCACATGGGAATTTACTGGACCAGGCATTGACCCCTCATCTCCTGCATTGGCAGGCCGATTCCTTATCCCTGAGTCACCAGGGAAGTCCCAGAAATCATTGAGAATGCAGACTACATGGTGGCATTTTTTTGTTGGTTTGATAAGCTAGAGATTTCATGCATTCAATTCCCAACATGTTTGTTCTTGTTACTTTGAAGTCACCGAAAGCACAAGAATGAACCAAACCCAAAGTCTGGTTTGGATACTGGGACAGATGATATATTATGAGAATGTTTGTTAACTGATGAAGCTTTGTAGTGGAGCACTATAGACTTCGAACCTGATGGGAATATCTCAGCCTGCCCCGATAGGCAGCATAGGAAGCGGCTGGCTTTAAAGTCTAAAGGTATCTGTTGTCAAACATCAGAGAAAGCACAGTGAGACTGTTTAACAAAACACTGAATGTTTACTCCTGCTATTAATTTGTTACATTCCTTTTCCTGCTGTACAGATATGTTCCATTGTTCTATATGGTTGTTGGAAGATGGTAGTAAATTACTATTTATCTGTTTTACTAAACAGAAAAGTTACTATTTACTATCTATTGCTTAAGACATTTTTACACTAGCCTAATGAAAAGTACTGTTTAGAAGTATTTAATATTAATGCTAAATAGAAGTCCAGTTTCCCAAAGCATATTAAAATGTTGATGTAACATTATAGAATTAATAAATATGCTCCATAGTTCATTGTCAGCTGTAGCAGAATTTCCTTTTTCTTGAGTTGTTTTTTTTTTTTTAATCCTGTGATGGGTTTTCCCATTCCTCAACATGAATCGCCCATAGGCATTCATGTGTCCCCTCCCTCCTTCCCCTCCCTATCCCTCCAAGTTGTCACAGAGCAGTGGCTCTGGAACCCAGTCATATATCAAACTCCCACTGGCTATCTATTTTACATATGGTAATATATATATATTTCAATGTGATTCTCTCAAATCATGTTACACTATTTCTTTTGTTTTTTCAAGTTTTTTTCCTTAGCGTTATTTTTTCTGTCCTTATGTTGTGACTGAGATTTAAAGTTTAATTTACATTTCCTCTCTGCCTTACACTAACAAATGCATAAGTCAGTGGGTTATTTTGAGACTTTTGTAATGTGAAAATGCACAGAAGACAATGACAGGGAACATAGTAGCTGCCCTATAAACATGAAGAAAGTTCCTTTAGGACTTGAGTTCAGGCAGTTAATACACATAGAAATATTATAGTGCAATATTGGTGATAATATTTTTGGTGAAACTAAATTGTAATGTCTTCTTAAGATGTTATTTTACAGTCTGCTTTGTTGTCCACATCTGATGGAACTTTTGGAAACAGACACCAAAGAAAAGAGAGAATATATAATTGTAAATAAAACCTAAAACTGCCTCTTTACTGTCAAGTGATCATCTAGTAATTTTTGACATTCCATTACGTTGAGGAAGTATTCACTTATGATGTTTATATGTATATGACATATATTATGATGTAAATAAGTTTTTCTCAAAAGTAGTTGAAGCTATGTCATCATAAGCATCATAAGCATGGAACAGAAACAGTTTCTATAAAGAAGAAAGCAGTTCTCATGACAGGAAATTTTTTCTCTCTTCTTTAATAACTTTAAAAATTTATTTTTGGCCGTGGTGGGTCTTCACTGTGCCCTGGCTTTTCTCTCCTTGCTGCGAGCAGGGGCTATAAATTCTGTACATAAAATACATAAACGTGGCTGGTGTTTGGTTGGAGACTGGCATTCTGAATCTCCTTGTTTGGGTCAGTCCAGATCCCTCGATGTCTTTTTTTCTTTTGGCTGTGTTTTGAGCCTTTTTTTGCAGCACATGGGCTTTCTCTGGTTACAGCAAGCAGGAACTACTCTAACTGCTGTGCTGGCTTCTCACTGCTATAGCTACTCTTGTTGCAGAGCACAAGCTTTAGAGCACAGGCTCAGTACTTGTGTTGCTTGGGCTTAGTTGCTCCAAGGCACATGGTATCCTCCCAGACCAGGGATCAAACCTGTGTCCCGTGCATTGGCAGGTGGATTCTTTATCACTGAACCACCAGGGAAGTGTCACTGAGTGGCTTTCAACTGAGCAAATCCCAGTATCTTTCAACCAGGGTCCTCCTGTGTCTTTTAACCATTAATACCCTATGAAATAAGATTTGGGGTTATCACCCCATAACTGGGAGATCTGAAAACCAGGAGAGACTCCCCTAAACATACGCCCCGCCCTTCTCTGTGGCATTCTTCTGATACCAATGGCTGAGGAGTGTTGCGTCCTCACTTCGATGCAAGCAATTCTACAGCCAATTCCCGAAGCTGTGACTTGGTAAGTGCCGTCGACCATTGGAAGCATCAGGTACTTGTTTTTGTTTTTGCTGTTAAGCTGGGCCTGTGATGTCCCCTCTCCTCCCTATCCGTAGTCTCCAGTCACTTCACACCTCCCTATTCCCCGACCCCTTCCTCTAGCCCAAATAAATTCAGCTGTTACTGTGAGAGGCCCAGGGTCTGATTTCCTCTCGATGTAAGAACCTGAGGTAACAGATACAGTGCACAAAATACATAGTAATTTATAAGGAAAAAATAATTTTAATGATGATGTGTCATTCGATAATTTTATAAGTATCAAATCACGTGTTCAGGAAGCAGTTTAGAATTTCAGCTTTGGGGCTGGTGCTTGAGCTGAAGTTCTTTCTCGAGTGTTAGGGAGGCATATTACTGTCCTTTTCTGTTTTATATGCGCATGGTAGTAAATTGACTACAAAGACTTCATTTTAGGAGATTATTTTCAGGGATGCTTGTTACTTGTATGAACATTAGAATCAAAGAGAAATATAAAATGGTTGCAGTGCTCAGCCAGATCTCTTTGAGATCCCCAGGGACTGTAGCCTGCCAGGTTCCTGTGTCCATGGGATGCCAGGCAAGAATACTGGAGTGGGTCGTTGTTAAGTTGCTCAGTCCTATCAAACTCTTGGCAACCCTATGGACTGCACCAGTCAGGGTTCCCTGCCCTTCACCATCCCCAGAACTTGCTCAAACTCCTGTCCATCGAGTCCATGATGGCATCCAACCATCCCATCCTCTTTTCTGCCTGCTTTCCATCTTTCCCAGCATCAGGGTCTTTTCCAGTGAGTCAGCTCTTCACATTAGGTAGCCAAAGTATTGGAGTCTCAGATTCCTCATCAGTCCTTCCAGGGAATATTCAGGGTTGATTTCCTTTAGGATTTGTTATGGAAAAATGAGAATCCAGAGTTGCAAAGCACACCTCGGAGGACACCCAAGACAGTGGAGTATAGTTTATTACCCTAGCACATCCCAGGGGAATCAGTTCCGAACAAGGACCCTGACATTTTCAAGAGACTCAGTTTTATACCCCTCACTGAGTGAGTGTTTACATGTTCGCAACTTTTTTTGATGTATATGATTTAGTTTTACAACATGTAGGTGTAGGGAGAACTAACAATTAAGGTGAAAGGGGAACAGTGATTATACTTCAAGGGGAATATCTTCATTGTTAATCTAACTGGGGCAAGAGAAACCCAAGCAAGATGGTAGGTGTTGCAAGAGGGCATCAGAGGGCAGACACACTGAAACCATACTCACAGAAAACTAGTCAATCTAATCACACTAGGACCACAGCCTTGTCTAACTCAGTGAAACCAAGCCATGCCTGTGGGGCAACCCAAGATGGGCGGGTCATGGTGTAAAGGTCTGACAGAATGTGGTCCACTGGAGAAGGGAATGGGAAGCCACTCAGTATTCTTGCCTTGAGAACCCCATGAACAGTATAAAAAGGCAAAATGATAGGATACCAAAATAGGAACTCCCCAGGTGATTAGGTGCCCAGTATGCTACTGGAGATTAGTGGAGAAATAACTCCAGAAAGAATGAAGGGATGGAGCCGAAGCAAAAACAGTACCCAGCTGTGGCTGTGACTGGTGATAGAAGCAAGATCCAATGCTGTAAAGAGCAATATTACATAGGAACCTGGAATATCAGGTCCATGAATCAAGACAAATTGGAAGTGGTCAAACAAGAGATGGCAAGGGTGAAGGTCGACATTCTAGGAATCAGCGAACTAAAATGGACTGGA
>SJYW01052958.1:0-10603 GCA_006410735.1 Raphicerus campestris | reverse complement strand
CTCAGCTTTCTTTATAGTCCAACTCTCACATCCATACGTGACTACTGGAAAAACCATAGCTTTGACTAGACGGACTTTTGTTGGCAAAGTAATGTCTCTGCTTTTTAATATGCTGTCTAGGTTGGTCATAGCTTTTCTTCCAAGGAGCAAGTGTCTTTTAATTTCATTGCTGCAGTCACCATCTGCAGTGATTTTGGAGTCCAAAAATCTCTTCCTATTAGACAAGCACTGATCCCATTATGATTTCATCTAAACCTATTTATCTCCCTGGGTCCTTTTAAAATGCCAGCACATTTGGGAATTAAGGCTTCAACAGAAGGTATTGTTTCTGTTGAGGACAGAAACTTTCAGTCCACACCTACCCTATGCTGAGCCCTGTCCTAGGAACTGGGAGTTTAGCTAAGAATGAGCAGTGCCTCTGCACCCCAGCATCTTGGAACACTCCCTATGTCTGGGATATAACTCATCTTGATGGGAAAAAAGAAATTTCTTGTCTCTATAACTTACTTTTTCGAACTCGCTTGCAGCTAAGTTGCAGGCATTAACCTGGGCTCAGAATATCAGAAGCCTCTGTAAATTATATGTTGCAAGGAAATTGGTACCAGGAAGAATCTGCTTAAAGAACAGTGGCAGATACATCCAGCTCCCAGAGGCAACAATAGGAGAAGTTCTGGCATGAGCAACCCAACTGTGACATTAGCAGTAAAAGCTGCTGAATGTAGAATGTTGTTCCATGCCTGCTTCTTTAGGGCCAGTCAATATCTTTTATGAAATCAACTTCTTGTTTAAACAAACCAATATTGAGTTCTGTTTCTAACTAAGCTGAGTATCTCTGGGCAAATTATCTAACTTCTTTCAGCTTGCCTCCTCAACTACAAAATGAAAGCCATTCAGTGCAATAGTTCATGAGCTTCTTGGGTAGATTGTGATTTTTCATCAGGGCTTTCCAGCCCTGATATCTCCATGAGCTCTTATGGAATAAGCATCATTCTAAGAACTCGAGGACTGGGCTTCCATTTCTCCTCCTTCTATGGTTCCTCCCACTTCTTTCTTAGACAAGAATCTCCTTCCTGAGTTTTTAGTTAATCCATCCAGTTTTGGGAATTAAGACCAGGCCTCTTGGAAATAAGGTAGAATTTAAAGACAGACAGACAGACAGGCATGCATGCATGTGTGTGTGTGTGCAGTAGTGTCCAATTCTTTGCAACCCTGTGGACTATAGCTCACCAGGCAAGAATACAGGAGTGGGTTACCATTTCCTTCTCCAAGGGATCTTCCCCACCCAGGGACTGAACCCATGTCTCCTACATTGGCAGGTGGATTCTTTACCACTGAGCAACCTGGGAAGCCCACAGTCAGACAGATCTGGGTGTAAATCTTTTCTCTGCCCCTTATCGTAATGGCACCCCACTCCAGTACTCTTGCCTGGCAAATCCCATGGATGAAGGAGCCTGGTAGGCTGTAGTCCATGGGGTCGCTAAGAGTTGGACACAACTGAGCGACTTCCCTTTCACTTTTCACTTTCATACATTGGAGAAGGAAATGGCAACCCACTCCAGTATTCTTGCCTGGAGAATCCCAGGGATGGGGCAGCCTGGTGGGCTGCCGTCTATAGGGTTGCACAGAGTCGGACATGACTGAAGTGACTTAGCAGCAGCAGCAGCCCCTTATCAGTGTATAGCCTCAGGGGACTTGCTCCATATTTCGTATTTGTGAGTTTTGGACACTTTAATTGTAGAATGAGATCTCTTATGCCCCTGGGCATATCACTACACTCCAGACAACAAATAGCCCATACTGTAGAGGTTGTTTGTAGGTGTTTTATCAGCTTACAGGGAAAAATATTCAGATATATGCTCCTTTGATATAGTATTTAATAGTCTGCTATGTTATTGATTTTCACAACAACCTTGGGATGGGTATGCAGGATAGTTATTTTGCTTCCCATTCCATAAAAGAAGAAACTGAAAGGATCAGAGAAGTTGAATCTAAGTCAGTGCTTTTTCAGTTACATTCAGGTTTTAAGGATGGGCAGAGCATTTCACTTGGGTTCTTTGTCTTTTGAACCAAAAGCTGTGACAGTAAATTAAAGCTGTCTAGTTTTCAAGCACACCAGACATTCATCTTTAAACCATCTTCCTACTTTAGGAGAAACTCCCCTACTATGTGATCCCACAAGGAAAGCCAAAGAAGCCTCTCCGCACTGTCTGGAACCAGGCACAGAACCTGGGATGTCATTGGGTTGTTCCAACTCAGGCCCGTGAATACTGAGCAAGCAATCCAATGGCATGGAGATAGCTGAGGATTTTTATCCAGTGACATTGAGGTTCAGTGCCAGAAACCTCAGGGAGTGGCAGCAGTGCTGACATAGTGGCAGGGTGCTACCAAGAGCCTTCAGTTGTGGCCTAACCCCCCGTTGTTGTTGTCCAGTCACTAAATAATGTCCGACTCTTTCCAACCCCATGGACTGCAGCACGCCAGGTTTCCCTGTCCTTCACTGTCTCCTGGAGTTTGCTCAAACTCATGTCCATTGAGTCAGTGATGCCATCCAACCATCTCATCCTCTTTAGCCCCCTTCTCCTCCTGGAGTAGGGAAGGGCAAACCACTCCAGTGTTCTTGCTTCAATAACTTCCCTGGAATACACTTACTTCCTAAACTTGGTTCTCTGGTTTTCCACCAATTTTGGAAGCTACTCAATATCTCCTCAATATGTGCATTTTCTGTCCAAATCTGTGGCTTACACCCCATAACCTTGAATGATACCCTAACGGAAACATCTACAGGAAATATTGAGATGTTCTTTCTAACACACTTGGCCTCAAAGAAGGATTTATGGATACACTGGCCCAGCTTGAGCTCTATCCAACTCAAAAATGGAAGGGCAATGGAACTTTAAGCCATCTACAGAGCAGGTCCATAACAAAGGTCACATGGGTTGGCCAGGTAAATGGGCTGGTTAGGTTCCTGAGTTCTCTGTATTTCTGTACACATTATAAACCCACGGCCACAAAAAGGCAACCTCAATACAACAGAAATGCATTACAGACCAGGGCCAGTGTAGTAAGTAAATGACTGAAAAGATCCTGGGAGAGAGTGTTTTACGAAATGACCTTAGTGAGAAGCTACCACCAAGCAGAAAACAGGCACTGACTTGGAGCAAAAAGAAAGGTTAACTTATTAGAAATCCTAATGAAGACTATTTAAGAACTTCCTTCTGTAGAGCAAATGCTGCCTGATTCGTGTTATTTCAGGGTATTCAAGAGGAAGAGACCCATAAAACTCTGCAACTAGCCTACAATGGAATCTTCCCCAAATGTCAAAATCTATCTGCCATGTGTCTTGCAGGCATGCTTCCACGCATCAACTTGCTTACCTTTTCCAAATAGTTCTGTAAGATGACTATTATCCTCTTTGCACTGTTTATTTTACAAATGAGGAAACCAAAGTCAAGGAGGTTAAGTGATTCGCCCAGGGTTACCCTGGTATTAAGTGGTAGAGCTGGAGGAGAGCCCAGGGTCTGCCTGGCTCCAAAAGTCACATTCTTTCCACTAGCCCCCCCACACCATTTTCCTTCCCAAGGTGATTGTCAAGATCCTTTGCCAAAAATGCTAACAGCTAATGTCTCTGGCAGTGGAATAGATAGGAAGTCTCTTGGTGGCCCTGGTGACACACAGGAGTAGCTGTCCATGAGACACGAGTTTGTAGGGATGGGCTGGGCTGTCAGAAAGGCGAAGTGATTTCTGACTTGGCTGTTTGTCTCAGGATGTCCTGGTGGCATTATTAATTCAGGAAGGGTAAGGAAGAGAGAGACTGAGGGGTAGTGAAAGAGAAAAAAGAAGGGAGAGGGAAAAGGAGAGAAAGAGAGAAAGAAGGGCTTTGCTCTCATGCATAGCCACATTTCTGCCTTGCATAGAGTTCACACCCCCCAAATCCAAGACAGCAGCTCCTCTCCAGAAGCAGTCAGTGCCCCTTCAATAAGCCCCTCACAGCACCAACTCTCTCTCCCACTTCGGAGGCTCTGTGTCAGGGATCCAACCTGATAGATTCCTTCATCAGTTTTGCTTCTGCACTGGACAAGAACCTCTTTGGAGCTGTATTTGGAGCTGTACTAGATAGAATTTGGGACAAGAAGTAAGAAAGGGAATACTTTTTTCACCTTGAACAGAATACCCATGGTAGTGATTTAATTCATATGAGTTGCTTCAACTCAGAAATTTCTGAGAGTCAAGTTGACCCTTCCCCCAGCAACCTAACCAGAATACCAGAGGAGCAGAGACCATATGGGATGAGCAGCCCCTTGAAGCAGGAGTTGAAAAGATTCAGCTCCCCTGAGGAGACAGATGCACCCTATCCTGACTATGGATATGATCTCGGGTAGTCTCAGCCTGCAGCAGCTTGGAGCAGGACCTGTGCTCCCAACCAGAGACTGGGCTGGGTCGCAGCAGTGAGAGCACCAGATCCTAGCTACTAGACCAGTGGTCAGTGACAAGGATCCGGGCCTTTGCAGAAAAGAATTTCCACAAAGACAGAAAGTAGTGAAGCAAGTTAAGTATTTATTAGGAGGAAAAAGAGTACATACAGTACTCCTGGAGAGACACACGGGCAGGCTCAGAGGGAGAGTCCCCAAGTTGCTAGGTTGAGCCCTCATGGCAGTTTGAATTACTTTTATGGGACATTTCTTCCGAGTCTCCTTTGGCCAATCATTCTGACTTGCCTGGTTCACAGGCCATATTTAATATATCTCAGGATCCTCCCATGTGTGCACACAAATCTCTTAGCCAAGATGGATCCTACCGAAAAGGCGTCTGAGTAGAACATCCCTTGACGCGACTCCCCTTTGGCCTCCAAGGAGCCTTTTCTGCACATGTGTGGTTGAGGAGGTCTCTTGACTTTGTGGGTCTGTGCAGGGTCCAGCCTCCTCTCTTAATTGTCCTGCTATTATTGTCTTGGAGTTTTGATTAACAGAGAATAAATTTCCAACTGTTTTACCTGGGGGGGCCCAACTGCCTCCTGCCTCAGGTTGACTATGACAAAAACAGGGTAACATTCAGAGGGGACATGTTTTCCCCACGTGGTGTATTCACTGTGGTGAGAGGGGTTCCCCTGACCACACCTGGCCTCTTGTTCCACCTCTCATTATTCCCTGGGGAAACTGTGAGTTAGTTGGTGGGCAAACAAGAGCCCTCTGTCTGTTCCTTAAATGGGTGGTGCTGGTGTGTCAAAAATTAGCAAAGATTAGTTGGTCTCTCTTCTGCGTCCTCTTCTCGCTAGCAGAATGTGCTGTTTGCACACTCCAGTGTGCTCTCAGGTTGGTTCCTCCAGTCCAGTCTGGGTTTGGGGAGTCAACAAGCCCATGTGGGCTGTCACTCAAAAGTGCTCCAGTCGTAAAGGTGGCGCTTCAGCCCCATCCACCTCATGCCTTTGCCTTGGCTCTGAACCCAAAGAGAAAGAAGAGATATTAATTTTGCCCCCTCAAAACCCCAGCTAGCAAAAATGAGAGCTGTGATGATTAATATTATCATTTCCTTGTTTCTGAAGCAAATTTATCAACAACAAAAACAGGATTTCCATCTCCACTGGTTTATTCAGACATGTTCCAGTATCCCTGCAAACGGCCTCAAGCTCAGCACTCATGCCCTCACAGCAACTCCTCTGTACTCTTCACCCACAAACACCCCATCCATCACTCCACACCCACATAGTTTCCTGTCTTCTTAGCACATAAACTCTTCGCTCAGTAACAGGGCACTTACAATCCAAGGTCACTTACCATGCAAAGGAGGCAGACATAAAGAATGTTGAGATCCCCATTGTCCCACTGTCTTGGATGAGGCCCTTGTTAAGTCAGTTTTGCAAAAGCCTGCCAAGCATTTAGGAGGAGGAAGGGTCTTACCCGCGGGCCTGTGCAGTCCCTGGAGGGTTTGCAGACATTCCTATCCACTGATGTAAGGGGACTGGACAACAATATAGTGCCACAGGGTATGTGGGAATGTATGTGCATGCACACAAGTGCGTGTGTGTCTGCGTGAACCCAGGCATCTGAGTCAGGCTGTGCCCAGGCCTCTGACAAGCCCAGTGTCCTTCAGTTTCTAACTAAGAACCAACAATTGGCAACTTGTAAATTAGCAAAGAAAGGGAGGGAGGAAGATTTTGCTACAGAATGGCTTACATTGTGCTTGGTAGACAACCTGGGGGTGGGACACAGGAGGACTTGAGAATGTGTTTATTTAACACTTTATTTAACATTAAGGAAGAGGTCACCAGGGACTTCCCTGGTGGTCAAGTGGCTAAGACTCTGTATTCGCAAAGCAGGGAGCCTGGATTCAATCTCTGGTCTAGGTTTAATGCCTGGAACTAGATCCCATATGCTGCAACTAAGATTTCACATGCTGCAACTAAAGATCCCATGTGCCCCAAATAAGATCTGGTGCAGCCAAATAAATAAATAAAAATATTTAAAAAGGAAGAAGTGACTGTACAAAGANCAGTGGCAGATACATCCAGCTCCCAGAAGCAACAATAGGAGAAGTTCTGGCATGAGCAACCCAACTGTGACATTAGCAGTAAAAGCTGCTGAATGTAGAATGTTGTTCCATGCCTGCTTCTTTAGGGCCAGTCAATATCTTTTATGAAATCAACTTCTTGTTTAAACAAACCAATATTGAGTTCTGTTTCTAACTAAGCTGAGTATCTCTGGGCAAATTATCTAACTTCTTTCAGCTTGCCTCCTCAACTACAAAATGAAAGCCATTCAGTGCAATAGTTCATGAGCTTCTTGGGTAGATTGTGATTTTTCATCAGGGCTTTCCAGCCCTGATATCTCCATGAGCTCTTATGGAATAAGCATCATTCTAAGAACTCGAGGACTGGGCTTCCATTTCTCCTCCTTCTATGGTTCCTCCCACTTCTTTCTTAGACAAGAATCTCCTTCCTGAGTTTTTAGTTAATCCATCCAGTTTTGGGAATTAAGACCAGGCCTCTTGGAAATAAGGTAGAATTTAAAGACAGACAGACAGACAGGCATGCATGCATGTGTGTGTGTGTGCAGTAGTGTCCAATTCTTTGCAACCCTGTGGACTATAGCTCACCAGGCAAGAATACAGGAGTGGGTTACCATTTCCTTCTCCAAGGGATCTTCCCCACCCAGGGACTGAACCCATGTCTCCTACATTGGCAGGTGGATTCTTTACCACTGAGCAACCTGGGAAGCCCACAGTCAGACAGATCTGGGTGTAAATCTTTTCTCTGCCCCTTATCGTAATGGCACCCCACTCCAGTACTCTTGCCTGGCAAATCCCATGGATGAAGGAGCCTGGTAGGCTGTAGTCCATGGGGTCGCTAAGAGTTGGACACAACTGAGCGACTTCCCTTTCACTTTTCACTTTCATACATTGGAGAAGGAAATGGCAACCCACTCCAGTATTCTTGCCTGGAGAATCCCAGGGATGGGGCAGCCTGGTGGGCTGCCGTCTATAGGGTTGCACAGAGTCGGACATGACTGAAGTGACTTAGCAGCAGCAGCAGCCCCTTATCAGTGTATAGCCTCAGGGGACTTGCTCCATATTTCGTATTTGTGAGTTTTGGACACTTTAATTGTAGAATGAGATCTCTTATGCCCCTGGGCATATCACTACACTCCAGACAACAAATAGCCCGTACTGTAGAGGTTGTTTGTAGGTGTTTTATCAGCTTACAGGGAAAAATATTCAGATATATGCTCCTTTGATATAGTATTTAATAGTCTGCTATGTTATTGATTTTCACAACAACCTTGGGATGGGTATGCAGGATAGTTATTTTGCTTCCCATTCCATAAAAGAAGAAACTGAAAGGATCAGAGAAGTTGAATCTAAGTCAGTGCTTTTTCAGTTACATTCAGGTTTTAAGGATGGGCAGAGCATTTCACTTGGGTTCTTTGTCTTTTGAACCAAAAGCTGTGACAGTAAATTAAAGCTGTCTAGTTTTCAAGCACACCAGACATTCATCTTTAAACCATCTTCCTACTTTAGGAGAAACTCCCCTACTATGTGATCCCACAAGGAAAGCCAAAGAAGCCTCTCCGCACTGTCTGGAACCAGGCACAGAACCTGGGATGTCATTGGGTTGTTCCAACTCAGGCCCGTGAATACTGAGCAAGCAATCCAATGGCATGGAGATAGCTGAGGATTTTTATCCAGTGACATTGAGGTTCAGTGCCAGAAACCTCAGGGAGTGGCAGCAGTGCTGACATAGTGGCAGGGTGCTACCAAGAGCCTTCAGTTGTGGCCTAACCCCCCGTTGTTGTTGTCCAGTCACTAAATAATGTCCGACTCTTTCCAACCCCATGGACTGCAGCACGCCAGGTTTCCCTGTCCTTCACTGTCTCCTGGAGTTTGCTCAAACTCATGTCCATTGAGTCAGTGATGCCATCCAACCATCTCATCCTCTTTAGCCCCCTTCTCCTCCTGGAGTAGGGAAGGGCAAACCACTCCAGTGTTCTTGCTTCAATAACTTCCCTGGAATACACTTACTTCCTAAACTTGGTTCTCTGGTTTTCCACCAATTTTGGAAGCTACTCAATATCTCCTCAATATGTGCATTTTCTGTCCAAATCTGTGGCTTACACCCCATAACCTTGAATGATACCCTAACGGAAACATCTACAGGAAATATTGAGATGTTCTTTCTAACACACTTGGCCTCAAAGAAGGATTTATGGATAGACTGGCCCAGCTTGAGCTCTATCCAACTCAAAAATGGAAGGGCAATGGAACTTTAAGCCATCTACAGAGCAGGTCCATAACAAAGGTCACATGGGTTGGCCAGGTAAATGGGCTGGTTAGGTTCCTGAGTTCTCTGTATTTCTGTACACATTATAAACCCACGGCCACAAAAAGGCAACCTCAGTACAACAGAAATGCATTACAGACCAGGGCCAGTGTAGTAAGTAAATGACTGAAAAGATCCTGGGAGAGAGTGTTTTACGAAATGACCTTAGTGAGAAGCTACCACCAAGCAGAAAACAGGCACTGACTTGGAGCGAAAAGAAAGGTTAACTTATTAGAAATCCTAATGAAGACTATTTAAGAACTTCCTTCTGTAGAGCAAATGCTGCCTGATTCGTGTTATTTCAGGGTATTCAAGAGGAAGAGACCCATAAAACTCTGCAACTAGCCTACAATGGAATCTTCCCCAAATGTCAAAATCTATCTGCCATGTGTCTTGCAGGCATGCTTCCACGCATCAACTTGCTTACCTTTTCCAAATAGTTCTGTAAGATGACTATTATCCTCTTTGCACTGTTTATTTTACAAATGAGGAAACCAAAGTCAAGGAGGTTAAGTGATTCGCCCAGGGTTACCCTGGTATTAAGTGGTAGAGCTGGAGGAGAGCCCAGGGTCTGCCTGGCTCCAAAAGTCACATTCTTTCCACTAGCCCCCCCACACCATTTTCCTTCCCAAGGTGATTGTCAAGATCCTTTGCCAAAAATGCTAACAGCTAATGTCTCTGGCAGTGGAATAGATAGGAAGTCTCTTGGTGGCCCTGGTGACACACAGGGGTAGCTGTCCATGAGACACGAGTTTGTAGGGATGGGCTGGGCTGTCAGAGAGGCGAAGTGATTTCTGACTTGGCTGTTTGTCTCAGGATGTCCTGGTGGCATTATTAATTCAGGAAGGGTAAGGAAGAGAGAGACTGAGGGGTAGTGAAAGAGAAAAAAGAAGGGAGAGGGAAAAGGAGAGAAAGAGAGAAAGAAGGGCTTTGCTCTCATGCATAGCCACATTTCTGCCTTGCATAGAGTTCACACCCCCCAAATCCAAGACAGCAGCTCCTCTCCAGAAGCAGTCAGTGCCCCTTCAATAAGCCCCTCACAGCACCAACTCTCTCTCCCACTTCGGAGGCTCTGTGTCAGGGATCCAACCTGATAGATTCCTTCATCAGTTTTGCTTCTGCACTGGACAAGAACCTCTTTGGAGCTGTATTTGGAGCTGTACTAGATAGAATTTGGGACAAGAAGTAAGAAAGGGAATACTTTTTTCACCTTGAACAGAATACCCATGGTAGTGATTTAATTCATATGAGTTGCTTCAACTCAGAAATTTCTGAGAGTCAAGTTGACCCTTCCCCCAGCAACCTAACCAGAATACCAGAGGAGCAGAGACCATATGGGATGAGCAGCCCCTTGAAGCAGGAGTTGAAAAGATTCAGCTCCCCTGAGGAGACAGATGCACCCTATCCTGACTATGGATATGATCTCGGGTAGTCTCAGCCTGCAGCAGCTTGGAGCAGGACCTGTGCTCCCAACCAGAGACTGGGCTGGGTCGCAGCAGTGAGAGCACCAGATCCTAGCTACTAGACCAGTGGTCAGTGACAAGGATCTGGGCCTTTGCAGAAAAGAATTTCCACAAAGACAGAAAGTAGTGAAGCAAGTTAAGTATTTATTAGGAGGAAAAAGAGTACATACAGTACTCCTGGAGAGACACACGGGCAGGCTCAGAGGGAGAGTCCCCAAGTTGCTAGGTTGAGCCCTCATGGCAGTTTGAATTACTTTTATGGGACATTTCTTCCGAGTCTCCTTTGGCCAATCATTCTGACTTGCCTGGTTCACAGGCCATATTTAATATA
>SJYW01052954.1:0-12483 GCA_006410735.1 Raphicerus campestris | reverse complement strand
AGTCCAACTCTCACATCCATACATGACTACTGGAAAAACCATAGCCTTGACTAGACAGACTTTTGTTGGCAAAGAAATGTCTCTGCTTTTTAATATGCTGTCTGGGTTGGTCATAACTTTTCCTCCAAGGAGTAAGTGTCTTTTAATTTCATGGCTACAGTGATTTTGGAGCCCCCCAAAATAAAGTTTGTCACTGTTTCCCTTGTTTCCCCATCTATTTGCCATGAAGTGATGGACAAGATGTCATGATCATAGTTTTCTGAATGTTGAGCTTTAAGTCAGCTTTTTCACGCTCCTCTTTCACTTTCATCAAAAGGCTCTTTAGTTCTTTTTTCTTTTATATTAATTAGCAGTGATTGGTAATAGTAATTTGGGAGACATTGTAATAAACAGATGTCTTCTCTATTAGAACCCTGAGAACTTCATGTATTAAAGTTATAAAATATGGAGCATTCCTTAAATTTCTTTGATCATACAATCCTTTTATTTTCCCCCATGAAAAACTCATAAGGCACACATTAGGAAACAGTTCTGCCTAATGGAAAGTTGTTTAAAATAGCAGACAAGTGATACAGTAAGTGAGATACATATGGAAGATTACTCTAGGTTGTAGCACCATATATATGCTCATCACAGTATCATTCAAGAACTAAATATGTTCTCTTTAGCCAAGAGGTTCTATCTGCAATTTTGCTAATTTTTTGCACAGAAGATAGATGGGCTATACAGCATATTCAGTTCAACCCTCAAATTAATCTAAATCTTGTCTATAATTTCCTATCTTTTTTCCCCCATGAGGTAAAAGAAACTCAAAAAATTTGACCTCATTAAATATTCTCTTTGTATGTGAGGAGACATTGCCAATACATAGCAATATATTCTAAATTTCAGCTATTTTATGATATGAAATCACAAATTACGTGTCCCATCAATACTTCTAGAGTCATCATTATACTAAATCTGGACTAAATTCAGGGATAAAACATTTTGTGTTGTAGATTTCTTAATCCTTTTTGAAATGATTTTTTATGAGGTTCAGAAGTTTAATAATTGAACATTAATTCATTTTTAAGTCTATATCTGAAATATGANGGGATCCTGAAAACCATTTTCAATGAGTTGCAGTTGGCACCCTACCTGAACACTGTTTGCCATCTCTCCATTAGGATCCCTGTCCTTGTTTTACATTTCACTTAGCCTTGAAGCTTTTATCTCAGGAAACTCACTGTATTATGGAAATTCTATTCAATAACACAAAAACATTTATTTTCATTAAATTGTTAATAAGTAGAAGGATCTCAATATATTATAGAAGAGACATGAAAATAGGACTGTGTTATCTAGAGTTATCTCATTAAAACAGGATCTGGTTATAACATATAAAGGGCTGGATAGACATTTTAAAAATAAAATCTATTTACTGCGAGTAAATTATGTCTGAAAACATCAGACAGTGGTAATTGGGTAAAGGTTAGAACTACCATGTAAAAGAGGACATATCTGCCAACCATAAGAGATGGTCAAAGGTATAAATTAAATTAAATAATACCTTTAAACCATAACTGAATTAGAATTGGCAATTATGCATTACAGATAAAATGTTCTATCTTTTAAAATTTGGCCTTGGTAATGATTTAGAATCTTACTCTTTTCAAGAAAAATATAGGTGGTTAAGAATGCGTCATGACTCTCAAAGTGTTGCATATTCATGAAAGGTTACTGAATTCTTTGCGACTTAGGAAGGAGTAGCAAAGGATGAAGAAAGGTAATATTATTAATAATATTTCCACACATAGGGAACGTACCACATGCCAATCTTTTGAGTATTTATATACAGTTTATTATTCATTCATGCATGGACTTTAGGAAATTGGTATTATTATTACAGTTTTCAGAGGGAGAAACCAGCCTAGAAATGTTAAGTAAGTTTCCTAAAATCACAGTTAGCAGAGACAGGATTCAATCCAAAGTGTTTTCACCATTGGACATGGTGCCTTAACGATTGCTGAATCACTGAATCGCAGCTTAGAAAGCAGTACACATGGATTTTTGTTTCTCAGTCGCAAAAGCAGGTGAAGCATGTCTACAAAGCAAACCATCTTCCTTCTAAGTCTTCGCACTCACTACAGACAGTGATCCTGTGATTTGAGAGCTTCAGCTCACATTTGCAAACAGGTTTACAGGTCCATCATTTCATCAAAATACACAAGGCTAACTTGATCCTCTCTGCCTCCTGTGAAAACATTAGTACTGATTCTCTCATGTGGTACATGGAAAAAACTTCATTTGGTTTCCTCATAATAATGCCTGGCATAATATATCATTTCAGAAGTCACTAAAAATGTTTGTTCAAGCTTCATTTGATATGTTGATTGCATCGCTGCACACCTAGAATCTCACACTGGCTTATCATCTTTGTGAGCATACGTGTGGAAAACCTACTAGGCACTTACATTTAAATCTGCAGAGGTAAGAGGGAAAGTACGAGTCATTTCCAAAGGAGAAAACATGAACAAAGGCACACAATATGAACACCTTAGGGATTTACAGAAGGAAAAATATGTAGCTCATTCTGGTTGTAGTTCAGATTCCCCCATGAAACTAAACGTTGGGAAATAGATTGAAGGTAGACTAAATTAGCAGGTAGTTAGTAGTAACTCCATTTTATACTGAGGAATTTTGCACACTACATTATTCTGTATATATCGCTTCTCCAAGGGATCTTCTCTTCTCCAGGTAATCTTCTATTCTCCCCCATCTCCAAGGTTGAGAAGATGCTTTTCTCTAGGGGATCTTCCCGACCCAGGAATTGAATTGGGGTCTCCTGTATTCAGGCAGATTCTTTACCAGCTGAGCTACCAGGGAAGCCATATTATTCTCAGTTCAGTTCAGTCGCTCAGTTGTGTCCGACTCTTTGCAATCCCATGAACTGTAGCATGCCAGGCCTCCCTGTCCATCACCAACTCCCAATGTCTACTCAAACTTTCGTCCATCAGGTCGGTTATGCTATCCACCCATCTCATCCTCTGTCATCCCCTTCTCCTCCTGCCCTCAATCTTTCCCATCATCAGGGTCTTTTACAATGATTCAGTTCTTTGCATCAGGTGGCCAAAGTATTGGAGTGTTAGCTTCAGCATCAGTTCTTCCAGTGAATATTCAGGATTTATTTCCTTTAGGATGGATTGGTTGGATCTCCTGCAGTCCAAGGGACTCTCAAGAGTCTTCTCCAACACCACAGTTCAAAAGCATCAATTCTTTGGTGCTCAGCTTTCTTTATAGTCCAACTCTCACATCCATACATGACTACTGGAAAAACCATAGCCTTGACTAGACAGACTTTTGTTGGCAAAGAAATGTCTCTGCTTTTTAATATGCTGTCTGGGTTGGTTATAACTTTTCCTCCAAGGATTACTCCTTGTGTCTTTTAATTTAATGGCTACAGTGATTTTGGAGCCCCCCAAAATAAAGTTTGTCACTGTTTCCCTTGTTTCCCCATCTATTTGCCATGAAGTGATGGACAAGATGTCATGATCATAGTTTTCTGAATGTTGAGCTTTAAGTCAGCTTTTTCACGCTCCTCTTTCACTTTCATCAAAAGGCTCTTTAGTTCTTTTTTCTTTTATATTAATTAGCAGTGATTGGTAATAGTAATTTGGGAGACATTGTAATAAACAGATGTCTTCTCTATTAGAACCCTGAGAACTTCATGTATTAAAGTTATAAAATATGGAGCATTCCTTAAATTTCTTTGATCATACAATCCTTTTATTTTCCCCCATGAAAAACTCATAAGGCACACATTAGGAAACAGTTCTGCCTAATGGAAAGTTGTTTAAAATAGCAGACAAGTGATACAGTAAGTGAGATACATATGGAAGATTACTCTAGGTTGTAGCACCATATATATGCTCATCACAGTATCATTCAAGAACTAAATATGTTCTCTTTAGCCAAGAGGTTCTATCTGCAATTTTGCTAATTTTTTGCACAGAAGATAGATGGGCTATACAGCATATTCAATTCAACCCTCAAATTAATCTAAATCTTGTCTATAATTTCCTATCTTTTTTCCCCCATGAGGTAAAAGAAACTCAAAAAATTTGACCTCATTAAATATTCTCTTTGTGTGTGAGGAGACATTGCCAATACATAGCAATATAGTCTAAATTTCAACTATTTTATGATATGAAATCACAAATTACATGTCCCATCAATACTTCTAGAGTCATCATTATACTAAATCTGGACTAAATTCAGGGATAAAACATTTTGTGTTGTAGATTTCTTAATCCTTTTTGAAATGATTTTTTATGAGGTTCAGAAGTTTAATAATTGAACATTAATTCATTTTTAAGTCTATATCTGAAATATGAAATAATTACTTATTTAGAAATAATTTGGCTTGGGTATTTTAAGAGTAAAATATCAATGAAAATATACATCTTGTTTAGAAATGTTTTAATATGTTATTAAATTATTTGATTATCTTAATGCATCATTATAATTTCAAATGTTTTTATTTAGTAACAATTTATACTAAGATATTTTAGATTATCTGAAAAGTACTCTGACCATCATGTTATTTAAAACTATAGTCACACGAAAAATTTTTCTTGGAAAAGAGATTCCATGGCAGAATAATTGAAAGTCATGTGATCACATTGTTTTTTTGGAATTACACAGACCTCTTTTTAATTTCAAAATGTACATATTTGAGTTATTTCTGGGTGGTTCAGAGATCTAGACTACATTGTATTTTTTACAAATATACCAATTTAATAGGAGTTTTTTCAGTAATAGAGCAATAATTAATATGCATTATATTTTATTCCAGAATGTTTCTTAGAGCTTATCTTACTATTTTTTGAATTATGTTAATATTTATAATATATTTTCACTTTAGGAGCTACAGATAAATATGGAAATAAATATAGACATTCAATCAGGAAAAAATTAATTTGGTAAAAAAAGAAATTCTTTAAATAGCTTCAACTTACCTTCTAATTAGAAGCTCAAAAATTTAAGAACATCGACCAAAAGCATAAAAGAAGAAGAATTCCTGAAAGTTGTAACAGCATACACAGAAAGAGCCTAAACATTAGGCTGAATCTCAACCTGCCATTGTTACCCTCTCTGAGTCTCAATGCTGAAATTAATTTTAAAGCCTTATTTGGTAGTTTTCACTATAATAGTGCCTAAGACAATACACTGTACTCAGTAGCCATTAAAAATGTCCATTCAAGTTCTAAACCAGAGAAGAGAACTCTCACAGTTTCTGGAACATGGCCACAATATCTAATTTGTAGTAAAACTGACGTGAAACCAATTAATGTCTTATAAATTCACTTGACAGGCAAAGATATGAGTTACCTGCTGTTAATAAGTTTGGTTAACGGGGGGAATTAAAAACTAATCTTATGCCTATTGTTCCATATTTACTCAGTATTTATTACCAAAATTCAATTAATCTTTTGGAAAATGAAAAAAAAAAACTATTTATTTTTTTTTCTCTTGGCAGAGCACAAGAAAACAGAACCTGAATCATCTCAATGCTATATTTTTAAAAAGTCTAATAAATTCTAGAATTACCTGAAAACATTAAGGCATTAATTGGTATTGATTCTGTTTATTGACAATCTAACTCAAGATTTACTATTTATCCAAAGGCTCCTAATATAAGACACTATAAATTTTGAGACTGGAAAGTAGTTGTCAAGGATCATATTCCATCAATCCCCTTGACATTTGCTGAATATAAAATTTCATTTTCCCCCCTCCTTTGCAAGTATTTGTCAAAGGTGCTGAGGAAATGAGGGGGAAAAGGAGTATTTAAAAGTTAACCAGAATAGAAAGGAAAAGATACTTTTCACTTACAAAAAGCAGCACCAATAATTACTCAATGAATTTGGAAATCAACTCCAGCAGAGAAGTGTATGAGATTCCTGCTGATGTTGGTCACCTAAGAAATAATGATTTATTGCTGTTTGGTATATGCTTACCTATGTGAATACAATTTTCCACTGTGGAATCAAAATAAAATAAGTGTTCCAACTGCTTGCAAGGTTTCGTTAAAGAGATGAAGAGAAACAAATTATGCGATAATGAGTATCTTTAGACAAGCTGATTCACTCTGTAACAGTGAAGTGTACAACCAGCAGAAGAAAAATACGCAGTGGAGTTACCTTAGCTGGTTTGTATGTTTTAAGTACAGAGAAGAAATGATAAAGGCTATATCTAAATGATAATTTAGGGTGACATTAGATACCATTGCTTTTCAATCTCTAGTTGTTTCATGCTGCAAAACTCAAATGTTTGTAATTCAGATGTAAATATAGTGAGCCCATGCCTGTGATGTGCTGTTTTATGGGTGTAAACCACTCATTGTGTTTTTCCAAATTGGGAATGTCACCTAAAAAAATCTGTGGTGGCAAGTGGGTAACTGAACAAGGTTAAAGTTTATTTGCAGGGGAGCTTTTATTGCATTAGAATTTAACTTCTATATATTTCCTCTCATCCAAGTCATTATTTTTTCTCAAGCATTGACATATAATCAAAGTTTCCATTTATAGAAAGCACTGAAACATCAAATTAAAAAAAAATGCCCAGAATCATTTGCTTTAGTGTAAAGTAGTAATGGCTCTCATTGTAAATACATAAATAATTAAAACTTTTTTATTCNGTCATTATTTTTTCTCAAGCATTGACATATAATCAAAGTTTCCATTTATAGAAAGCACTGAAACATCAAATTAAAAAAAAATGCCCAGAATCATTTGCTTTAGTGTAAAGTAGTAATGGCTCGCATTGTAAATACATAAATAATTAAAACTTTTTTATTCCTGTGATGTAGTAGTGAAAATGTTAGTTGTTCAAATTCTGTACAAGAATGTCCTTTTAGAAATAGTAGGTGGTAGGAAAGATAAGTTTACCTTGTGCTTCCTAAGTTGATCCATATGTATGTGGATATATAAATTGATAAATGTGTGTTTGTGTACAGGGATAGAATTGTATAGATAAGTATATATATATATATTTCAAGATCAAATGTGGTCTATTTGTAGAGAACACTAGCTAGGCAAGGAGGGAAAAGAGATAGGATAATGTAATGAAAGATAATTATCTTACATTTCCTTGCATTTAAACCATTTTGTCAATCTTGGGTTTGTAGAGATATAATCTCATTTTCTTCAAGTAAATTTTCTTGACTTTACATAAAAGATTTTGAATGTCCCTTTTCGCCCATCCATATTTTCCCTAATAGATACAATTTCATCCCAGGTTTAATATTCCAAAGAAATCTTTCTGACTTCCTTGCTATCAAGATCAATATACAGAAACCAACTTTATCTATTTTATAATTCTCTTCTAAAAACATCCTCTTTTTCACAGACTGATATTAACCAAGCAATGAAATAAGGTATATCATTTTCTTCTGAATGTAATGGTTCAAATAAAAAGAAATGTGTAATTGTTTTAATGACCTACAATCTAAACGTTATGTCCTTACTATGAAAATTTCATAGCAATAGTATGGCTAGGCTAACAATAAAGATTCACAGTTCATTTGGCTTATATCTAAATGTTGAATTCCTTTCTTTATGTAGGGTTTTAGGTTTGGGACTCGTTAAATAAAAGAAAGGACAAAATATATTTAATTATTTGGATACTGTTTCTATATAGGCCATTCGACTAGATTTTGAATCATTAAACATTTGAATTTCTTTCTGGGGTTCCATGAAATAGTTAGCTTGTATAGAAACACTGGAAATATGAAATAGCAGAAAATTAGCTATTTCTATTTGCTATTACCTTGACCGTGGAAAACTGTGGACCAAATTATCTACTAGGTGTCTTTTGGCTTTGACATTTTTTGGTAAAATGAATGATTTGGGATTCCAAATGGTTTTGTTAGAAGGAACTTTTTGAGAGCTGTCATATTGGAGTTTAACTGATATGTTATTAATGGGAAAATGTCCATTTTTAAACCCCTTAAAGCCCAAGCCTGTTTTGGGACTCTGTTTGTTTGTTTTGATTTTTGCTGCTAGGGCAGCCCCATGGGGCCACTTAATAGGCCGCACCACCTCTGGTCTCCCCAGTTATTCTAGTTGCGATGGCACTTCCAGCAGAGAACAGCTAAAATTAACAGACAGTAAACCAGACCCCCTGCCATCTCCTAGGACCAAATGCCAGGAATCTCAGAGAAAATTGTCAAAAATTTCAGATATTAAGGAAGAGGAGGAGAACACAAAATAAATTAATGAATGGTCCCACAGTTAGAAAACCAAGGAGATATTTAAGAGAGACCTAAATGTTTTCTGGAATACCTCTGTCTACTGAAGGTTTACTGTTGACAGAGCAGTGTGTGTTGACTGCCTGCTTTCATCTTTACCATATGAGTGATGATCATTATAGCGTGTCCATATATGATCACGTTGACGCACATTTTGTGGATAACGAAATGGTGGCTTAGGGAAGTTAGTCACAGAGTCAAGATTAAACCTTGGGAGAGTATTGAATAAATTGCTATTATTTAAAAATGTAAGTTACATCATGCCACTCCAACCCCCCAAACCATCCAATGGTTTGACTTTCATTTAAAGTAAAATCAACACACCTTATGTATCATGCCCCCCACATGATTTTGCTCCCATCCCTCCATTAGCCTCATCACTTATGCCCTCCAGCTCAGTCACATAAGGCTTTCTGGAGGTTTCTTTTCCTTCTATCAGCATTCCACATCCATTCTCAGGACATTCAGGTATGTTTTATCCCAGGTTTACCTGTAGCTACCTCTCTCTTTATAATTCACATATGATATGATTTGTGAATCAAATGATATGTCTTGGCTCAAATGATACGTATGAGAGAAGCTTTCCATGATCCTCCTGCAGAAGCTCTTGGATGCTCTACTCAATGTTACCATATTGCCATTTCTATTCTGCAGTCCTCACTTGCAATATTTGTCTTGTTCCTGTTCAAGCTTTCCCCACTGGAATTAAATTCCTTGAACATGGGGCAGTCTTGCTTACACCTACGTCTGTAGCACCTTGAGGGGACCTGGCACAGAGTAGATTTGGGGTTGGTTAGTCCTCACAACAATCTTTGGAGAAACACAGGAGGCAAGCTTACAAATGAGTTCTCTACTTCTCATACCATAAAGCTTGCTGCATGGAGAGGAACAATTAAAACAAACCCAGAGGCAAAATCATGACCACTTTTCTGCAAACTGATGCTAGACCCTCATCCTGCCAGAAGTAGTCTTAATGAGAGGCATTGATTTTGAAGGAGAAAACCGGCTGATTGCAAAGCAGGTAAAACTACAAGAAAGCTTTCAAAGTTATTTATATCATAGGATTTCCATTCAAAAATTCCATTTATAGATTTGCTAGGAGAAATAAAACTGTATGTGTATATAAATATTTTGTGGCGATGTGGAAAGTGATGGGTTTAACACCCAGAGGACATTACTGATGAAGAATTTTATTTTTATTAGTGATGGAACATATTATCAGTTAACTACCACAAGCATCAGGGAATTAAAAAAAAAAAAAACACAAAAAACACAGCATGCCACTACCTTGTTTGAGGCTCTGGCCACTGTTAAAAAAGAGAGGAAATATATTTTTCTCTATGTACTGATCTCAGCTTGACTGAACAATTATTCAAGGTGGATATCATTTATAAGGGTAACCAGGGATAAAGAAAATGCTTTTTTCCCCATTGTTCAGGGTTTTATACTAAAATAAGGCTACTCAATTTTGAGATAAAATCAAATACATCATATACATCATTCAAGCCTTCAATATGACAGCATGGGAAAAGCATTTCAGGCAAACTAATCATTCTTCACTCTTGCAAAGCCACCTGTGAAATTTCAAATTCTTTTTTTTTTTCTTAGTTTCAAAACTTCTTTAAGTAATCAACTGTGGGTGAACACAGATGATATTAAAAAANGTGGTTTGACTTTCATTTAAAGTAAAATCAACACACCTTATATATCATGCCCCCCACATGATTTTGCTCCCATCCCTCCATTAGCCTCATCACTTATGCCCTCCAGCTCAGTCACATAAGGCTTTCTGGAGGTTTCTTTTCCTTCTATCAGCATTCCACATCCATTCTCAGGACATTCAGGTATGTTTTATCCCAGGTTTACCTGTAGCTACCTCTCTCTTTATAATTCACATATGATATGATTTGTGAATCAAATGATATGTCTTGGCTCAAATGATACGTATGAGAGAAGCTTTCCATGATCCTCCTGCAGAAGCTCTTGGATGCTCTACTCAATGTTACCATATTGCCATTTCTATTCTGCAGTCCTCACTTGCGATATTTGTCTTGTTCCTGTTCAAGCTTTCCCCACTGGAATTAAATTCCTTGAACATGGGGCAGTCTTGCTTACACCTACGTCTGTAGCACCTTGAGGGGACCTGGCACAGAGTAGATTTGGGGTTGGTTAGTCCTCACAACAATCTTTGGAGAAACACAGGAGGCAAGCTTACAAATGAGTTCTCTACTTCTCATACCATAAAGCTTGCTGCATGGAGAGGAACAATTAAAACAAACCCAGAGGCAAAATCATGACCACTTTTCTGCAAACTGATGCTAGACCCTCATCCTGCCAGAAGTAGTCTTAATGAGAGGCATTGATTTTGAAGGAGAAAACCGGCTGATTGCAAAGCAGGTAAAACTACAAGAAAGCTTTCAAAGTTATTTATATCATAGGATTTCCATTCAAAAATTCCATTTATAGATTTGCTAGGAGAAATAAAACTGTATGTGTATATAAATATTTTGTGGCGATGTGGAAAGTGATGGGTTTAACACCCAGAGGACATTACTGATGAAGAATTTTATTTTTATTAGTGATGGAACATATTATCAGTTAACTACCACAAGCATCAGGGAATTAAAAAAAAAAAAAACACAAAAAACACAGCATGCCACTACCTTGTTTGAGGCTCTGGCCACTGTTAAAAAAGAGAGGAAATATATTTTTCTCTATGTACTGATCTCAGCTTGACTGAACAATTATTCAAGGTGGATATCATTTATAAGGGTAACCAGGGATAAAGAAAATGCTTTTTTCCCCATTGTTCAGGGTTTTATACTAAAATAAGGCTACTCAATTTTGAGATAAAATCAAATACATCATATACATCATTCAAGCCTTCAATATGACAGCATGGGAAAAGCATTTCAGGCAAACTAATCATTCTTCACTCTTGCAAAGCCACCTGTGAAATTTCAAATTCTTTTTTTTTTTCTTAGTTTCAAAACTTCTTTAAGTAATCAACTGTGGGTGAACACAGATGATATTAAAAAAAAAGTTTAATTGCTACTCCAGCTTGTGGGTCTAGTCACACATTTAGGTATTCAAGAAACGAGTACTACTGATTATGAACATATTTAAAGATTGAAATGTTATTTTTAAAAAGAGGTGATGATATTCCTAAAGAATTTCAATAACCTGTTAAAAGCTTGCCAAAAAAAATGACAGAACTGAAATTTGGTTGTGCCTATCCCAAGAATAGAGTTGTGAAGGTCCTTTATCACTTTAAGAGACAGTTGGGGTCCATTCCCTACTAAGTGTTTCCATCTAACCATAATAGCAAGAGTAATTGCATTTTAAACAACCCATAATCTGTTGGGGAAAGAGTGTGACCTCGATTTCTTTACCACTTTGTCTTCTGCAAAAAGACAATATTTATTCAAAACTGAGATAGTAAAAGACATACAACAATTAATAGCAACTGAAAAAAAGAACAGAGGAAATTCCCAATGAGTGAATACGGAAGGAAACAGATGCTGAAACCAAGATTGTTACTGTCAACTCTTCCTTTCTCCATTTCTCTATCTTTTTTTCTATACTTCTTTTTTTTTAAAAGTCAAAATTTGACACATCCTAAACAAATGATGTCCTCTCTCCCCTCTCCTGCATCTCACAGCTGGGGTACCACAGCTGAACACATCTGTCCTTGTAGTTTTTCTTCTATGATCTTTAGAGGACAAGTCATTGATAAGAATAGTGGAGCTCTTTGTGGTGAAGATTATCTTTGAGATAACCATTTATGTATTAAAACAAATCTACAGCATTCTTTTATTTTCCAGGATTCACTTGCTGCTATGTCTAAATTCTCAGTGAACACTGGCTGACAAAATGAACATTGGCTGACAAAGTAAACACTTCTAGGTATGAGGAACAAATAGGTCCAATTGTGTCAACAACTGTCCATGCTTGACAGAGTTGAGAAATCAGTGCAGTGAAAGACTAAATAAAATCCACAATGAGATGAAAATTTTATCAAAATGTTGAAGTCTAGCTGTTATCTAATAAAACATTTGCAAGATTAAAAGAATATTATTTTGAATAGAAGGGCTTCCCAGGTGGTGGTAGTGATAAAGAACCCACCTGCCAATGCAGGTGGATGTAAGAGACACAGGTTTCATCCCTGGGTCGAGAAGATCCCCTGGAGGAGG
>SJYW01052953.1:612742-628486 GCA_006410735.1 Raphicerus campestris | reverse complement strand
AGATTTGCTCATTAAGTTCTAAAACACCAGCTGTGTGTGGAGTAACACCCTGGGACACCTGAGAGCAAAATCAGGGTGAATAAAAACAGGTACCATTTCTAAGCAGTACCATATCTTTGAGACTCATCATCCCCCAAAGACTCATCTGGTCCAGGCAGAAGGTAACAATGGATTTTAAAGCATCTGGACAAAATACCTACTAAGATGAAATAACCTGCACTTCAATGATGACATCAGCAAATACACTTTAGATAGAATGTAATAGAATTCAGATGAGGGCATCTATCTGAATCTGTACTTGTCCACAATCCTAGAAGGCAGGACTCGTGCAGGTTCGGTGGCCAAGGGTGGAGAGGCTGTGGGGAGCACACACCCAGAACATATCAGTGTTGGCTCTGATCACAGAACCCAAATCACAGTTTCTTATGAAGCTGTTAGGTTAGGTTTGAGTTAGAGTATCCCATTTATGGTGAATCAGTGTATGTAACATCCTAACCTGGAAGCCTCAAGACAATGTGTTTAAGATTCATCCACAGGAAACCTGTGGTGTGGGGTTACTGGAATCTCTAAAATCCACAACCACATCATCAGCCAGTCAAGCCCTTTAGCAAAGAGGGAAATAACTAGAGAATTCAGTTCAGATTTGACCAAGAACTCGCAAAGCCCCCACGTTGCTCAGCAATAAGACAATGTATTTACGGCTTTTAGAATTTTTATAATTGGTAATTTCTTCCACTTAATAATTTGCTACTGTTGGCTATATGTATGTACCTGATGTTGGGGGAGGGAGTTATACACAGACGCATGAGACAAGGTCCTCAAAGAACACTCATCATTGGAGAAGGCATACGAAGAAGGGAGAGAACACTAAATATTATGGTTGACCGTGACCCCAAGGTGGCTTCAGAATTATCTCACCTCACGTGTACTCTTGCACAGTAACCACAGTCTCCACCAAGAAGTGAAATCTCCTTCACCTCCTCTTGAATGTAAGCCCAGCTATGGCCTGATCTGACCAACAGAATGCAGAAGTGATTCTGTGTACCTCGGAGGCCAGGCCTTAAAAGCTTCCACCTTCCCTGCTGGAAACATTCCCTGTTGAGACCCAGCTGCCAGATCAAAGGGCCACCATGCTATGAGGAAATCCATGCTACCCAGTGGAGAGAACTGCCACATGGAGAAACACCAAGGCTCAGCCATGAAGGGGCACCTTCTAGGACAATCCCAGCCACTGCGGAATGGAGCCAAGCGAGCGATCCAGTCCACACCTCGGTGAACAGAAGAACAGCCCGGCAAAGCCCAGACTGAATTCCTGGCTCATGAATCATGAGCAGGTTAAACAGACCTTGTCTTAAGCCACTNTGAGCGATCCAGTCCGCACCTCGGTGAACAGAAGAACAGCCCGGCAAAGCCCAGACTGAATTCCTGGCTCATGAATCATGAGCAGGTTAAACAGACCTTGTCTTAAGCCACTGAGTTTTGAGATAGCTTGTTACACAGCAACAGATAACTGAAACCAACTTGAAACCAGGAAACTAGGAATGAGTCCTGGTTTTGTTCTTACCTAGCTACGGGTCTTTGGGTCAACAACTTCCCCTCTGGACCTCAATTTCCTCATCTGTAAAATGAGGAAGTTGTAGCAGTGAGCTAAGGTGCTTTCTATTTCTGATAGGCTGTGCCATACACGCCCAGATCAGTGAGTGCACCAGGCGATGAGAGCCAGGAATACAGAGGCAGCTGCTACTCCAGGGTGAGGGGAAGGAACCGCACACTAGGACTCAAAAGCGCCGCAACATGAGACTTAAGTGAGGCAGCATCCAAAACAATACATGGTCCATAGTAAGCATTCACACTATCAGCTAAAATCATTATCCTCTCATCAGTTCTGTGACCCTGGACAAGCTAATCTGATTCCCATTTTTTTCATCTGATAAATGGAAATAAGGAAAAAAAAATAAGGACAATTTTTGTGTGCGAAAGTCCCGTGAAAAATAAAAATCAACCTACAAATGTCTGTGCTATTAATACTCTTATTCTTTGCACCATTATTATCAGAGGTCTTCTTCGCACCCAGCAAGCAAAGACAGTCAGTTGATGGCACTGGCCACCAGGAAGGTATACTGAGAGAGGGGAAGAGGGAGGCAGATAGAAAGGAGCCACATAGGCTTTCAAGCCTAGAAGGACTTCCACCACCCACCCATCAGCAATAGTCAGTGAGCCACGTGCCTTTTCTGACACAGAGAGCAGTATTCCTTAAGAGCAGTTCCCAGCCCAAGATTATATCTGGAAAGAGCCCAGCACTAAAAATTTGCTGCTCAGAGAGGCCAGCAACCTAAGGATGCCCCACCGGTGAACCGTGAATCAGACCAACCGCCCAGCATAGAGTGAACATTCCATAAAAATTAGTAAATGAATGAGCATTGGATTTGAGAGTCTTACAGTCAAAGCTCCCAGGTTTAAACCACAGCTCTGCCATACACAGAGCTAAAGCAGGCAACATGTCCTCGTTGATACGATATAAGGAGATGCCCCTACACAGACCTCCGGGGAAGCAGTGAGAATCACATGAAGCACTGCAGGTGAAACACCACTGGGACTCTGCTTGATAATTAAATGGATGGTATGGTTTTTAAGTGCACAGAACCTCTGACGCCCAGATGGCTTTCAGTTCCTAGCCATAACCTTTCAGTCTCTGCAGGACCCTGAAAATGAATGCACCCATCCAAAAAATCACTCCATCCAGTGTTGATCCTGAAAAACTGCCAGCCCTTGGGAGGCAAAGATCTGGGCTCATTTTCCAAGGGTACTTGACAAGGCAGCATGGATACATTTACATTTTACAGCCTGTGCTTTTCCAAAACAAGGAATGAGTGTGGCGTGTATTTAACCCTGAAATCCCAGTAATTATGCACTTCTATGGACACTGCTCAGGAGGGATGGGAAAACCAGCCAGACGAGCCACTTGCCAGATGCTCACGGGAAGAAAAGCTTCGACTTCCACCTCTGCTCAGGTCTCAGCTGACATGATTTGAATGTACTGGTGTCTAGCATCGATTACAAACAGCTGGGAGTTAGGACCCAGTTCTCAAAGTCAGCCCTGCCCTTTCTTCCCCACTTCACCATTCTCAAAGCAGAACCCTTGGTGTGCTGCACCCCAAATCTGTAATGGGAACACAGCAGGGACCAACTGTGGTTCCCCCTCCTCTTATCGAGCACCTCTGTGTATGAATCCAGGGAAGTTACCATAGGAACCGCACCACCAGTGTTTCTCCAATTTTGGTCCCAGTCACCGGCATTAAAGCTCCTGGAATGCTCCTTAGAGGGGCACAGTCCTGCTCTCTCCCAAGATGTGTCAGATTAGAATTGGGGGTGGCAACAATCAGAGTTGTCAACCACCTCGCCTGGTGATTCTTACACACGCTAGGTTATAAGTCCTAGCTAGGACCAAACTAGCAGAGACTGTGAGAAAAGAATCAAAAGGGTTAAAAACACTTCAATCCTGATCTCTCTTCAGCCGCCCAGTCTTGCAAAGCACAGTACTGGCGAACCAAACAAGACCAAAGCCAACTGCCCAGTTCCTGCGTGTCCGAGAAAATTAAGTCATGATGTGATGAAAACCCATACCTTAAAATTTCAAAACCTGCTCACCAAAGCAACAGGCCCGGACAAAAATTAACCCATCTGATCTGGTATCAAACCAAGCAGATCTATTCTGAGAGAAGCAAGATAAGATCTTGGCTACAGCCCCACTCTGGTCCCAGCCATACCCAGTAATTCAGTTCTGCATTCCACTGCAGGGCTTGATGTCTAGGGGAACAGGGGGTGTCCTCCTAGCTCTAGCAAATATGGTTGGGGGAAGGTTATTCAGGAAGCGGGAGAAGAGGTAAGATTTAACATCACCAGGAGAAGGAAAAAAAAAAAAAACCTGAGCGATAACTGACTGCACTGAACTCACACCAGACACTCAAAAAGATGTCTCACGAATTGAAGGAAATAGCCACCTGATGGAGTAATCCTTGCCTGAGGTGCTTAACACCTTACCTACAAAGTCGTGAAGGAGAAAAAGGGGACAGAGAGTCAAACTGCCTCCATGTCGAACGCATTACCTTTCCAAAACCAGTAAGACACAACCGACTAGGAGGGGTGGTATTTTCTGTCACTTGTCAGTGACAGGCACACAGTAGGTGCTGAGCATCCTTGAGTCTTGAGGGGAGGGCGTCAAGAAGCTTGAAGGAAAAGCAGAAGCACTCCCTTGTGATGGGCAGGAACCCCGGCTGCAATCTCAGAAACCAGAGCTCCTCACTCTGGGAAGTGCATGACAGGGGGCCAGCCTTCTTCACACCTGATGGTGCAGTTCAGAGGCTTCTGCCCCACCCCCTCTCCCAAGGACGGACCTGGGGCTCTGAGCTGAAAATTCCTGTTGCCGCCACCCCCGCCCCCACCGATAAATTCTTCAGTAGCAGTCCCCTACTAGATGCTGAAACTTCACATTACGCCACAGAACTAGCAACCAGGCAGCTTTCACCACACGTCCCCTTTCAATGACTGGCACTTGCAAAGGAGTCGTGGCTTATAAGGCATTTAGGAAGTGACTCTGACACCTGGCTGGGGTTACCAGGAATCTAAAAACAAATCCACTCCTGTATTATTTTCTTCAATCAGGAAGCAGGTATTCCCCTTATAAAAGACCTTTCTGAAAGCACCTCTCCCACGGGATCCCAACAGGTAAAAGACACCAAAGCTTCCCTAAAGCGATTCTAAAGAACCAAGTCCAGGCTGCGCTCCCCGACGGGTTTCTTCCTCAGGAGGAGGGGTCCGGGAAGTAATTCGGTGAGTCCTGGGTGGGTAAGGATGGGGCAGTTTGCAGGTGGGAGGAGGGGGATGAAGCAATACCGCTCAAACTTTGCAGTTACTCTTTAGCAGTTCTGGGCAGGAACCCGCGGAATTCTGTACAGAAAAGAGGAGTCATCCTCCCTAACAGAAAGGCCCCCAGATCAGCCTAACCCACCACCAGCTCTGCGTCCGGGATGGCTGCGCATCCCATCCGCTCAGACATGCCCCTCCGGGACAGTCCCTTCCCCGGGCCCCTCACCTTGGCCTCGAAGCAGATGCCGTGCTGGAAGGCGTCCTCGTTGTGCAAGGGGATCCGCAGGTCGTGACCATCGTCCACAAGGTTGTACTTGGTTTTGCTGGGCATGGTGACCCGCGGTGGACCGGCTCCTCCAAGGCGGTGGAGGCAGGAAGGAGCTGGCGAGACCGCTGGGAGGGGAGGCGGGAGCCGGGGGCGGCGGCGCGCGGAGGGGGCGCAAGCGGAGGGTCGCCGGGTTGGAGGCGCCCCGGCCGCCCGGCGGCCGTGGAAGCCGGGACTCGGAGAGACGCCGAGGGCCGGGCTGCGCGGATGCGGGCGACGCGAGCGGCGCTGTGGCCGCGCAATTCCTGCCGCCGAGGAAGGCGGCGGGGGCGGCGGTGGGAGCGGGCAGCGCGGCGCCCAGGCCGGGGGAGGGGAGCGGTGGGCGCGCGGCCCGCGCTGGGACTGGGCGCGGCGCTGGCCCGGGAACAGAGGCGCGGACAGCCCGGGACGAGGAAGAAAAGGCGGCGGCGGCGGAGCTGGGTGCCTGTCACGGAGACGCCGGATCAGCCGCCGGCGAGCGACTCCTCCTGCGGGGCGGGCCCGGGCCGGCTCCTCCCGCAGGGCGCCCAGGCTCCGCCCGCCGCCGGGCCCGCCCCCGCGCTGCCCGCGGAGCAGGTGAAAGTCCCCGGGAGCGTGGCGCCCGGCTCTGCCCGCGTCCTAGGGCTGGACCCCTGGAACTTCGCCCTGACCCTGGACAGCCAGTGTCCCAGGAACGCAGGCTCAGTCCCGGTTTTGTGTTTTACAGTCAGAGTCTGAGCCAGGCTCCTAGTAGTTGGCAGCGGCGGCGGCTTGGGTTTTCCGTTTTTGTTTTTGGAGGGGGGAGGGGCTGGCGTTTATGGTTTTGTTTTTATGTTTTCCCGGGAAGGCCCAAGTCCTGGCCCGTGCGTATTCAGACCATTAATTTTGTGAGTTTCCTTTCTCTGGAGAATCAAGACTGCACCCAAATGGAGGACGATCGCAGGTGCTTTGTGTTCGTTCCTTTGAGCTGTGTTTTGTGACTTGTATTATTGGAGGGTTTGGGGGATGCCCTTGGGGGTGATTTTAGTGTTAATATTAAAACCATAAGCCTCATGGAAATGAAATAGGCCGATGAAGCGTACTAAGGACAAAAGAGCGCACAACGTTTCTATTTTTTTAAACAACCTAAAGCNAAAAAAAAAAAAAACCTGAGCGATAACTGACTGCACTGAACTCACACCAGACACTCAAAAAGATGTCTCACGAATTGAAGGAAATAGCCACCTGATGGAGTAATCCTTGCCTGAGGTGCTTAACACCTTACCTACAAAGTCGTGAAGGAGAAAAAGGGGACAGAGAGTCAAACTGCCTCCATGTTGAACGCATTACCTTTCCAAAACCAGTAAGACACAACCGACTAGGAGGGGTGGTATTTTCTGTCACTTGTCAGTGACAGGCACACAGTAGGTGCTGAGCATCCTTGAGTCTTGAGGGGAGGGCGTCAAGAAGCTTGAAGGAAAAGCAGAAGCACTCCCTTGTGATGGGCAGGAACCCCGGCTGCAATCTCAGAAACCAGAGCTCCTCACTCTGGGAAGTGCATGACAGGGGGCCAGCCTTCTTCACACCTGATGGTGCAGTTCAGAGGCTTCTGCCCCACCCCCTCTCCCAAGGACGGACCTGGGGCTCTGAGCTGAAAATTCCTGTTGCCGCCACCCCCGCCCCCACCGATAAATTCTTCAGTAGCAGTCCCCTACTAGATGCTGAAACTTCACATTACGCCACAGAACTAGCAACCAGGCAGCTTTCACCACACGTCCCCTTTCAATGACTGGCACTTGCAAAGGAGTCGTGGCTTATAAGGCATTTAGGAAGTGACTCTGACACCTGGCTGGGGTTACCAGGAATCTAAAAACAAATCCACTCCTGTATTATTTTCTTCAATCAGGAAGCAGGTACTCCCCTTATAAAAGACCTTTCTGAAAGCACCTCTCCCACGGGATCCCAACAGGTAAAAGACACCAAAGCTTCCCTAAAGCGATTCTAAAGAACCAAGTCCAGGCTGCGCTCCCCGACGGGTTTCTTCCTCAGGAGGAGGGGTCCGGGAAGTAATTCGGTGAGTCCTGGGTGGGTAAGGATGGGGCAGTTTGCAGGTGGGAGGAGGGGGATGAAGCAATACCGCTCAAACTTTGCAGTTACTCTTTAGCAGTTCTGGGCAGGAACCCGCGGAATTCTATACAGAAAAGAGGAGTCATCCTCCCTAACAGAAAGGCCCCCAGATCAGCCTAACCCACCACCAGCTCTGCGTCCGGGATGGCTGCGCATCCCATCCGCTCAGACATGCCCCTCCGGGACAGTCCCTTCCCCGGGCCCCTCACCTTGGCCTCGAAGCAGATGCCGTGCTGGAAGGCGTCCTCGTTGTGCAAGGGGATCCGCAGGTCGTGACCATCGTCCACAAGGTTGTACTTGGTTTTGCTGGGCATGGTGACCCGCGGTGGACCGGCTCCTCCAAGGCGGTGGAGGCAGGAAGGAGCTGGCGAGACCGCTGGGAGGGGAGGCGGGAGCCGGGGGCGGCGGCGCGCGGAGGGGGCGCAAGCGGAGGGTCGCCGGGTTGGAGGCGCCCCGGCCGCACGGCGGCCGTGGAAGCCGGGACTCGGAGAGACGCCGAGGGCCGGGCTGCGCGGATGCGGGCGACGCGAGCGGCGCTGTGGCCGCGCAATTCCTGCCGCCGAGGAAGGCGGCGGGGGCGGCGGTGGGAGCGGGCAGCGCGGCGCCCAGGCCGGGGGAGGGGAGCGGTGGGCGCGCGGCCCGCGCTGGGACTGGGCGCGGCGCTGGCCCGGGAACAGAGGCGCGGACAGCCCGGGACGAGGAAGAAAAGGCGGCGGCGGCGGAGCTGGGTGCCTGTCACGGAGACGCCGGATCAGCCGCCGGCGAGCGACTCCTCCTGCGGGGCGGGCCCGGGCCGGCTCCTCCCGCAGGGCGCCCAGGCTCCGCCCGCCGCCGGGCCCGCCCCCGCGCTGCCCGCGGAGCAGGTGAAAGTCCCCGGGAGCGTGGCGCCCGGCTCTGCCCGCGTCCTAGGGCTGGACCCCTGGAACTTCGCCCTGACCCTGGACAGCCAGTGTCCCAGGAACGCAGGCTCAGTCCCGGTTTTGTGTTTTACAGTCAGAGTCTGAGCCAGGCTCCTAGTAGTTGGCAGCGGCGGCGGCTTGGGTTTTCCGTTTTTGTTTTTGGAGGGGGGAGGGGCTGGTGTTTATGGTTTTGTTTTTATGTTTTCCCAGGAAGGCCCAAGTCCTGGCCCGTGTGTATTCAGACCATTAATTTTGTGAGTTTCCTTCCTCTGGAGAATCAAGACTGCACCCAAATGGAGGACGATCGCAGGTGCTTTGTGTTCGTTCCTTTGAGCTGTGTTTTGTGACTTGTATTATTGGAGGGTTTGGGGGATGCCCTTGGGGGTGATTTTAGTGTTAATATTAAAACCATAAGCCTCATGGAAATGAAATAGGCCGATGAAGCGTACTAAGGACAAAAGAGCGCACAACGTTTCTATTTTCTTAAACAACCTAAAGCTGGTTGTAGACAAAATGGACTTCCAAGTTGTTATTACTCTTCCTATCTTAGGAAGTGCTTCAGTTCAATTTGCTTATTGTTAAGAAGCAGCCCATTCACTTTTCTCCTTTACCTCAAGAGGTTCTTTTTGCCATGCAAAAATGTGCAAAGGAAGGGCGGGGCAAAGGGATAGTTAGTGACCAATTATGTATCAGTCCCCATGGGTAGAGGAACGTGGGTTAATACTACCCGCGAGTCAAAAGTAACCAGACAGTCTGGTGCCAAAGCTACCCCAACTTGAGACCACTGAGAGCCAANCTATCTTAGGAAGTGCTTCAGTTCAATTTGCTTATTGTTAAGAAGCAGCCCATTCACTTTTCTCCTTTACCTCAAGAGGTTTTTTTTTTTTGCCATGCAAAAATGTGCAAAGGAAAGGCAGGGCAAAGGGATAGTTAGTGACCAATTATGTATCAGACCCCATGGGTAGAGGAACATGGGTTAATACTACCCGCGAGTCAAAAGTAACCAGACAGTATGGTGCCAAAGCTACCCCAACTTGAGACCACTGAGAGCCAATGGTCAGCAACTCTGTTGAATTCAGCTTAAACCTACTAATATCTTGTGGACACATCCACCTGGGACAACTTGACATACGGACACTATTGTTGTAAAAGAAAGGCCCCAAAAGCATCACAGTAAAATTATTTCCAAGAGGCATGTCTTCCTATAGTATTTCTGTGATACATTTATATAAGAGAACACATTATTGTCATAAATCTATTCCTTATTTTGCCCCATAGTGCTGAAGTACAATTACTCTTTGCTATATGTTGCCTGATCCTTACCTACTGAAATTACTGGTCAAGAGGTAGCCTCTTCTGGGATATCTCCTTATATGAAAGCAAGCTGATGACCAAAACAAATTAATCATATACCTTCTGCTGTATAAACTTTATTATATTCATAAATATTAGTAAGAACCAAAAATAATTTGCACGGAGAAAATGCTCCACTAACCTTTTTATAAATACAGGACATGAAAGTCTAATCAGGCATGTGAGACTCTGAATGTCACCGTGGTTTCAATATGCATCCTAATGCCCTCTCTAAAACCTGGCACAGGAACTCAACAACTAAAAGGCAAGACCGTAAGTAACTACTTCATTTGCATCTCATATTCCCTCCTGAATTTAAAAAGTCTTCTGAACTCCACATGGCCTTTATTTTAATAGATTAACTTGGGTCCCACTGGAATGCTACATCTACCAGAATTTTGTATCTAACTCTGTAACACATTCTTTGTACACCAGACACAAAAAGCTGAAGCTCCACAGATATTTCAGGATCTAGTTCAGAGACTGCTACATAGTAGACATCCAATAATTATTTATGGAATTGGATAATAATAGCTAATATTCATTGAGCTTTACATGTCAGGCATTGTTGTTAAAGCCTTGCCTATATTATGTCATGTAATATTCACAACAACCCTAAGGTAAGCCCCATTTTATGAAGAAACTGAGGCAGAGAGGATTGCATAACTTGCCCAAGGTCACACACTTAAAATGGAAAGAAGCCAAAATTTAAATCCAGTTCCTTGTCAAGGAGTGTTTCCATTAGCCTGGATTGCCATAAAAATCTTACTGCAAATGATATGCATATCAAATACAGGGTCCATGTTTTATTTAGGTGTTTTTTTGTTGTTGCTAAGCTATATTTGCTTCACTTCAGTTGGATGAAATGTTCCCCAAAGGAGGGGTCTGTCCTCTGCTTTAGCCTCCATTTACTATAACATCAGAGCCACACAGGCAGAAAAACACCCTTCTTTCAGAAACAGTGGGCATCCAAAGTAATTTTTTTTTAAGCAGGTATTTTGATCTTGTTTTTGCACCTTTAAATACAATTGAACTGCACTCACAATTTTCCAAATTTTTTTAATCTCTTAAAGTGAATGATAGGTACATGTATCATTTTTCATATCCTTTGGTATTTTAAACACTGCATAATATGATTTTAATCTGATATACATTAAAAAAATAAGTTGCTAAAGCATATGCTTCTTTTGTTAAATTTTATTAAAATTTTGTTTAAAAATGAATTGGAAAAAATCCTAACATGGAACTTGAGAAATGGAAACTACTCAGAGATCTAATCTAGCTCCTTCATGAATCCAAAGGAACAGAAACCCATAGAGGTTAATTTTCCTAGTTATCACTATAGGCTGAAGAAGAAGTGAAGTCAAATCGCTCAGTCATGTCCAACTCTTTGCCACCCTAGAGACTGTAATCCGCCAGGCTCCTTTGTCCATGGGATTCTCCAGGCAAGAATATTGGAGTGGGTTGCCATTTCCTTCTCCAGAGGCTCTTCCCAACCCACAGATCGAACCTGGGTCTCCCACATTGCAGGCAGATTCTTTACCCTCTGAGCCACCAGGGAAGCCTAGATCTCCTACCTCAGTAATCTGTTCATCACACAAATATGGATTTAAAATAACTTGATGGCAAACTTTATTCTTAGCACATTTAAAACTGAGAAAATTCATTTTTGATTTGCTTTGCTAAGTACATCCTATATGACTATATGAGGTAAGTACTGTCAATCCCCATTTTAGAGGTGAGGAAACAGGCTAAGTGAGAGAAGTGGCTGGTGTAGGTCATAAAGCAGGAAGTCCTAAGAATCCTTTCATGGCTACAACCAACAAAGAATGAAGAGTATGTCAGCTTGCTCAGTACTGCTCAGATACACAAACAGAACTCATAAAATCTTCTTATAAATAATAATGTTAAATGTTACTATGTAATAGTTTCTTTCCATTAGCTAACACTTAACTCCAAAAAGCTCTGATTATTTTTTCATAGCCCCATTTTTACTTGACAGTGTCTCCATAGGCACATAGTTTAGAAATCATTAGCCCATTTTAAAAGGTGTCAGTACAAATATTAAGTGATTTCTCTGCCATCCCCCAACAATATCCTCTATCACTGCTGCTGCTAAGTCACTTCAGTCGTGTCCGACGCTGTGCGACCCCATAGACGGCAGCCCACCAGGCTCCCCCATCCCTGGGATTCTCCAGGCAAGAACACTGGAGTGGGTTGCCATTTCCTTCTCCAGTGCAGGAAAGTGAAGTTGCTCAGTCATGTCAGACTCTTAGGGACCCCATGGACTGCAGCCTTCCAGGCTCCTCCATCCATGGGATTTTCCAGGCAAGAGTACTGGAGTGGGTTGCCATTGCCTTCTCCTCTATCACTAATAGTCTCTAGTCCAAGTTTGGTTTCTTATGATCTTTTATTTTGTAAGCAACAATTTTCTTTTGGCTGTGCTGAGTCTTCATTGCACATGTGGGCATAGTGGTTGCAGTGCATGGGAGCTTGGTTACCCTGCAGCATGTGGAATCTTAGTTCCCCATCCTGGGATCGAATCTGCATCCCCTGCATTAGAAGGCAGATTCTTAACCACTGGACCACCAGGAAAGTCATAAGCAGCAATTTAGGATGTTTGTCCCATAAAAAAAAAGATTATTCTAAAAGGTATTGCATATTTTGATGCTGGCCTACATATTTTTCCTCTTGTGATTGAAATTGACTCCCCACACTGGTAAGTAGTGGGGGGTACCCCATTACAAGAGCAAGCTACATTTCTTATTGAGTCATTTATTTCTGTTTTAAAGGTAAGTTTTGGGGGCTTCCCTGGTGGCTCAGTGGTAAAGAATCCTCCTGCCAATGTAGGAGGAACGGGTTCAATCCCTGGTCCAGGAAGATCCCACATGCCATAGTGCGACTAAGCCCATGTGCCGCTCCATAGCTACTAAGTCTGTGTTTTAGAGGCTGGAAGCCACAGCTCCTGAAGCCTGCGAGCCCTAGACCCTGTGCTCCGCAGTAAGAGAAGCCATCTCAATGAGAAGCTCACGCACTAGAAAGCCCCCACTCGCCACAGCTAGAGAAAAGCCATGCAGTAATGAAGACCCAACACAACTAATAAACAAATATTTTTTTAGAGTAAGTCTTTTTCTATAAAAGTATGCAAGTTATATTTTTATAAATTGAATACTTTTTCTAATCAGCTTCCAGATGGAATGATTTCTGGGTTCCAAGCTTTCCTCAACAGCTCACAAGTGCAGGCAAATTAGAGAAAGGGGGAATGCAGGCTGAGTGGGAGGCAGTGCCTGGAGGCCTTCCCTCCATAGCACGTTTCCCACCCGCCCCTGGGCTAGAAAGGCATGAAGCAAATAGCATGGAAAGGTACGGCTACTTTCAGAGGGCCCACAGGCTGCTTAACAACCTTCTTTCTCTTGGAACACTTGTGGGGAATTAAAAGATCTAGAGAAGGGAGCAAGGTCTGAAGAACTGTGAGTTGAAGAAAGATGGTTGGGTTTCCCTTTTTCTTGTACATTCTTCTAAGAATATTTCTTGGATGGTGTAGCCATTCCCAGCTTCCAATTCAAAATATTGTTTTTGAAGTAAAAGTTAATAGCTGTGTTTCTTGGCCCTGCCTAGTATTTCAGGTAAGAAATAGTTATTGATGCAACAGTTTTTGGTCAAAAAGCTGTTTGATTATAAGGCAATAAAATTCACATTTAACAAGTATTTCTGTTCTAATACTTTCCAAGGGGATTTATAAGAGAGTTATATACACCCTTAATGTGACATACACTTTTAAGTGCAAAAAATAATTTACGTTATGATCAAAGTTTAAAGTGAGAGGCATCATTTCTAAGTGTCATGGAGGGAAAGGAAGAATAAAGCCCATTGGAACCAGCATGGTCAGGAAAGACTTCAAGAAGGAGGTGAGACTGATTATTTGAGAAATACAAATCAAAACTACAATGAAGTATCACCTCATACCTGTCAGAATGGCCATCATCAAAAAGCCTACCAGGAATTCCCTAGCGGTCTGGTGGTTAGGACTCTGTGCTTTCACTGCCAAGGGTGCCAGTTCAACTTATTATCAAATAAATAATAAAAAGTCGACAAATAACAAATGCTGGAGAGGGTGTGGAGAAAAGGGTACCCTCCTAGACTGTTGGTGGGAATGCAAGTTGGTGAGACCACTATGGAGAACGGTGTGGGGGTTCCTCAAAAATGAAAAATAGAACTACCATATGACCCAGCAATCCCATTCCTGGGCATATATCCAGATAAAACCATAATTCAAAAAGATACATACACCCCAATATTCATAGCAGCGCTATTCACAAGAGCCAAAACATGGAAACGATCTAAATGTCAATCAGCAGATGAATGGATAAAAATGACATGGTACATATATATAATGGAGAACTGCTGCTGCTGCTAAGTCACTTCAGTCGTGTCCAACTCTGTGAGACCCCATAGACGGCAGCCCACCAGACTCCGCCATCCCTGGGATTCTCCAGGCAAGAACACTGGAGTGGGTTGCCATTTCCTTCTCCAATGCATGAAAGTGAAAAGTGAAAGTGAAGTCATTCAGTCGTATCCGACTCTTAGCGACCCCATGGACTGCAGCCTACCAGGCTCCTCCATCCATGGGATTTTCCAGGCAAGAGTACTGGAGTGGGGTGCCATTGCCTTCTCCGAATGGAGTACTACTCAGCCATAAAAAAGTACAAAACAATGCCATTTGCAGCAACTGGAGATTATCATACTAAGTGAAGTAAGTCACAAAGAGAAAGACAAATAATGCATGATATCACTTACCTGTGGAATCTAAAGTATGGTACTAATGAACCTGTCTACAAAACAGAAGCAGACTCACGGGACTTTCCTGGTGGTACAGTGGATTGGAATCCACCTGCCAATGCAAGGGGCATGGGTTTGATTCCTGGTCCAGGAGGATTCCACATGCCATGGAGCAACTAGGGCCTGCGCATCACAGCTACTGAGCCTGCATGCAGCAACTACCAAGCCCGTGTGCCAAGAGCCTGTGCTGCACAATCAGAGAAGCCCCTGCAGTGAGAAAGCCACACACCCACACAGAGCAGGTCTGGGCCACTGCGACCAGGGAAAGCCCACCTGGCAAAGAGAGCCAGTGCGACCAAAACTGAATTAAGCATTTCAAAAAGGAAACAGACACAAAGATCAGACTCGTCATTGCCAAGGGAGGGGGAGGGAGAGCAGGGAGAGAGATGTACTGGGAATTTCAAATTGGTAGATACAAACTATTACATTTAGGATGGATGAACAACAAGGTCCTACTGTATAACATAGGGAACTATATTCAGTCTCCTGGGATAAGCTATAAAGGAAAATAATATTTTAAAAAGAATGTATAAAACTGAGTCACTTTGCTGTATAGCAGAGATTGGCAGGACATTGTAAATCAACCATGTAGTGAGATGAAAGTGAAAGTCGCTCAGTTCAGTTCAGTTCAGTTCAGTCACTCAGTCGTGTCCGACTCTTTGCGACCCCATGAATCGCAGCACGCCAGGCCTCCCTGTCCATCAAAAACTCCTGGAGTTCTCTCAGACTCACGTCCATCGAGTCCGTAATGTCATCCAGCCATCTCATCCTCTGTTGTCCCCTTCTCCTCCTGCCTCTAATCCCTCCCAGCATCAGAGTCTTTTCCAATGAGTCAACTCTTCGCATGAGGTGGCCAAACTACCGGAGTTTCAGCTTTAGCATCATTCCTTCCAAAGAAATCCCAGGGTTGAGCTCCTTCAGAATGGACAGATTGGATCTCCTTGCACTCCAAGGGACTCTCAAGAGTCTTCTCCAACACCACAGTTCCAAAGCATCAATTCTTCGGTGCTCAGCCTTCTTCACAGTCCAACTCTCACATCCTTACATGACTGCTGGAAAAACCATAGCCTTGACTAGACGGACCTTAGTCGGCAAAGTAATGTCTCTGCTTTTGAATATACTATCTAGGTTGGTCATAACTTTTCTTTCAAAGGAGTAAGCGTCTTTTAATTTCATGGCTGCAGTCGCCATCTGCAGTGATTCTGGAGCCCAAAAAAATAAAATCTGACACTGTTTCCACTGGTTCCCCATCTATTTCTCATGAAGTGATGGGACCGGATGCCATGATCTTCGTTTTCTGAATGTTGAGCTTAGGCCAACTTTTTCGCTCTCCTCTTTCACTTTCTTCAAGAAGCTTTTTAGCTCCTCTTCACTTTCTGCCATAAGGGTGGTATCATC